>CP092882.1:26882159-27162673 GCA_030710605.1 Cordylochernes scorpioides
AGCATATATTAAAATTCCAATCATTCCTCAAGCTCAATTCAGAATTAATTGCATTAAAGAGAGAATAATTTTATGCAATAGATAAACACTATGATGAAGTATTGATTCACTCTGAAAGTACCATATATAAATTAATAGAATATAAAAATAATTATATGAAATATTATATGGGGTGTGATAATAAGTATTTTCCATTTATTTCCCCATTAGGTAGAGGTAAACATCTATCAGTAAAACATATTGTTACGTCGTACCCAGACGCTATTCGTGTTCTTGTCTATTCAGGATTCCACAAAGATACACATGTGAGTTCGAAGGGATGCAGTTAGCGCTTTATTATGTCTCACTTAACAGAAGGAATACAATGAATGGGGCTTGCCTTAACTCCCAGTCAGAAGAATCCTTTGCGCCGCGGATGTCACTTTTGTGAAGCGTTCCGCTCCTCACCGTTTGGCTTTAAGATTCCCCTTTATTGGTCGCTAGGGTCTATATAATGGGCTCTGAGATGTCCGTTTATCGGTCGCTAAGGTCTATATCAGTGTCGGGCAACCTTTTTCGAGTTGCGGCGCACTAAGCTTAATTTATTTTTTTCGCGGCGCACCTGTGGTTCTCACTATAAATTTCCTCGTAGGTAATTAAAATACAACAATAAATACTAGAGAGTAAAAATTTAAACATATATATCACATTTTATTAATTTTCAATATTAAATTAACATAATCAATGCGAGCATTGCGATTGTTTTTGAGAGCATATCAAATCAATACGGGGATCTACTTGTGAAAGACAAACGCGCATCTCCTCATCTATCATTTGAAGTCTTTCGCGCTTCTTAGACTTCATTTCTGTGAGTGTTGAAAAACCTTGCTCACACAGGTAGGAACTTCCAAATGGCAACAATGATTCGATGGCCGCATTACTAAGTTTAGGAAATTTGGAGTTTAAGCACAACCAAAACTCAGATAGCTCCTTTTCAGTGAATAGTCTTTTGAAAACTAAATCGTTTTTTAAATCAATTAAGTTTTCTTGCATTTCTTCTTCCAGATGTTGAATTTCACAGTGCATAAATGGGTTAACTGCCCATTCCATCTTTTCAACGTCCAAGTAAGGAAAATATTTATCAAAAGAAGCGGATAGTAATGTCAAAGTTTCTTCGACTTCTTTTTTGATAATAGATTTTGATGGATTCTCTTGAACCATCGGAAAAGATGCAAAGTTTTCTTTAGCAATGTTTAAATTAATTAAGAAGGATTAGAAGATGAGTTTCTTTATTGTAAGAACGCTACGAGCTTTCGGACAAAAGTCCTTCAACGGGCATAAATATAACTATACTAAGAAAGATAACGATGGCTGTAGGAAATATATACACGTATTGGTTTTACATAGAAATAAAATATTAAGAATATAAAAATATTAAGAATATAAAGAAGGACATGCAAATGATCAATCTAACTATTTGTAAAAGTGAAAAATACGGAAATAAAAATTCTAGAGAGCAAATCAGGAAATGCAGAAAACATTAGTTGAAAGAAAAAAGGAATATTAATGAGACAAAAATATGACTGTAATGGATGGTGGGAAAGGGGGGGGGGTTATTAATATGCTAAAGGTAGAATCTGAAAAAGTTTAATTGGAAATGTAGTTTGAGTAGACTGCGGGGATGTCTATTTTTCTATTTATACTGTGTAGCTTGGTTGAAACTATGGCTTCCAGAACCAATCTCGGGTGTAGGTTGGAGATATTTTTGTAGTGGATGGTTGGGTTAGTAGTGTCAAAGGAATGGCCAGAAGATGCAATGTGTTGAAAAATAAGGGAACGGGTGTCTCGGTTGGTGATGTTGCGTGTGTGTTCGGACATTCTGATGGCGATGGTTCTACCGGTCTCCCCCACATAGGTGGCGGGACACTGTTGGCACGAGACCGAGTAGACTGCTCCAGTAGATGTTAGAGGATCAATGGAGGTGTCGGTTTTTGTGATGGGATGCCTAAGGAGTGAGTGGAGGTTAGGTGTGTTAGTAAAAAAGGTACGGATGCCAAAAGGTTTGAGGAAACGGGAGAGGTTAACTGAAAGGGGAGAGAATGGGATCACACACGTGGATTTGTAAGTTGCAGGAGGGTTTAGAGGAACAGGTGAATAGGTGTGTTTTTCTATGAAGGATAGAGGGAAACCTGAACTTGTAAGATGGGAGATGATGCGGTTCTTTTCAATAGTTTTGAAGATGGGGGGTGAACAGTGGGTTAGTAGGCGGCGGGTGAGGGCTTTAACTATATTGATTTTGTGGGAGGTTGGGCAGTGTGACCTATAATGGGTGTATCTGGGTGGGTGGTTTTTCTTGTAGTAGACTGTGGTATGGTAGGTGTTTGGGGTGCGTATGACTAGGACGTCCAGGAAAGGAATAACAAGTTCATGTTCTCTCTCAAGAGTGAATGTGATGTTGGGATTGTAAGTGTGGAGGTCGGTGAAAATGATATTCTCGCTGTCGGTTTTGCATACGCAAAAAATATCGTCAACGTATCGACGCCAGAAGAAGATGTTTGAGGGTTGCCGGTTACAGATCCATTGGTCTATGGTAGACATCGTTATTTCGGACAAAATGGATGAGAGGGGGCTGCCCATTGGGGTTCCCCTGATCTGTTTAAAGTGGGTATGAGAATAGGTGAAGGTATTCATGCATAGGCAAATCTTGGTGAGTGAGATGATGTTGTTGGCTACAGTGGCATCTGTGTGGATGGATGAAAGGAATTGGTGGAGGTTATCTAACATGAGGCTGTGTGGAAGGCTGAGGAATAGGGAAGATACGTCGAACGAGCACATGGATGAGTTTGGAGGGGGGTGCAGGTTTGTTATATCCTGTATGAAACTGGTGGAATTGGGCGTCGTGAAGGCTCTCCTGTTGTTATTCCAAAGAGGGGTTAGGAGGTTCGTAAGATATTTGGCTAGGGGGTAGGCAGGGGATAGGTGGTATGCGATGACTGGACGGAGGGGGACGGATGGTTTGTGGGTCTTGGGGTGGCCGTAAATATAGGCATTAGTTCCCAAGCTGGAGGTGAAGTTTTTGTGATCTTCTATTGTGATGGAGGCCGAGCGTTTCATGCGGTTGAGGGAAACTTTAAAATTCTTGGTTGTTGCCCTGCTTTCTTCTGCGGTGATTTGGGTGAAAGTGGTTGTATCACTCAGTATGTCTATCATTTTTGTATGGTATTCGGTTTGGTTGATGATAACCGTATCAGATCCCTTGTCTGATCGGGTAATGACAATGGATCGTTGGGATTTCAGTGAAACGATCCATTGTCATTACCCGATCAGACAAGGGATCTGATACGGTTATCATCAACCAAACCGAATACCATACAAAAATGATAGACATACTGAGTGATACAACCACTTTCACCCAAATCACCGCCGAAGAAAGCAGGGCAACAACCAAGAATTTTAAAGTTTCCCTCAACCGCATGAAACGCTCGGCCTCCATCACAATAGAAGATCACAAAAACTTCACCTCCAGCTTGGGAACTAATGCCTATATTTACGGCCACCCCAAGACCCACAAACCATCCGTCCCCCTCCGTCCAGTCATCGCATACCACCTATCCCCTGCCTACCCCCTAGCCAAATATCTTACGAACCTCCTAACCCCTCTTTGGAATAACAACAGGAGAGCCTTCACGACGCCCAATTCCACCAGTTTCATACAGGATATAACAAACCTGCACCCCCCTCCAAACTCATCCATGTGCTCGTTCGACGTATCTTCCCTATTCCTCAGCCTTCCACACAGCCTCATGTTAGATAACCTCCACCAATTCCTTTCATCCATCCACACAGATGCCACTGTAGCCAACAACATCATCTCACTCACCAAGATTTGCCTATGCATGAATACCTTCACCTATTCTCATACCCACTTTAAACAGATCAGGGGAACCCCAATGGGCAGCCCCCTCTCATCCATTTTGTCCGAAATAACGATGTCTACCATAGACCAATGGATCTGTAACCAGCAACCCTCAAACATCTTCTTCTGGCGTCGATACGTTGACGATATTTTTTGCGTATGCAAAACCGACAGCGAGAATATCATTTTCACCGACCTCCACACTTACAATCCCAACATCACATTCACTCTTGAGAGAGAACATGAACTTGTTATTCCTTTCCTGGACGTCCTAGTCATACGCACCCCAAACACCTACCATACCACAGTCTACTACAAGAAAAACCACCCACCCAGATACACCCATTATAGGTCACACTGCCCAACCTCCCACAAAATCAATATAGTTAAAGCCCTCACCCGCCGCCTACTAACCCACTGTTCACTCCCCATCTTCAAAACTATTGAAAAGAACCGCATCATCTCCCATCTTACAAGTTCAGGTTTCCCTCTATCCTTCATAGAAAAACACACCTATTCACCTGTTCCTCTAAACCCTCCTGCAACTTACAAATCCACGTGTGTGATCCCATTCTCTCCCCTTTCAGTTAACCTCTCCCGTTTCCTCAAACCTTTTGGCATCCGTACCTTTTTTACTAACACACCTAACCTCCACTCACTCCTTAGGCATCCCATCACAAAAACCGACACCTCCATTGATCCTCTAACATCTACTGGAGCAGTCTACTCGGTCTCGTGCCAACAGTGTCCCGCCACCTATGTGGGGGAGACCGGTAGAACCATCGCCATCAGAATGTCCGAACACACACGCAACATCACCAACCGAGACACCCGTTCCCTTATTTTTCAACACATTGCATCTTCTGGCCATTCCTTTGACACTACTAACCCAACCATCCACTACAAAAATATCTCCAACCTACACCAGAGATTGGTTCTGGAAGCCATAGTTTCAACCAAGCTACACAGTATAAATAGAAAAATAGACATCCCCGCAGTCTACTCAAACTACATTTCCAATTAAACTTTTTTCAGATTCTACCTTTAGCATATTAATAACCCCCCCCCCCCCCTTTCCCACCATCCATTACAGTCATATTTTTGTCTCATTAATATTCCTTTTTTCTTTCAACTAATGTTTTCTGCATTTCCTGATTTGCTCTCTAGAATTTTTATTTCCGTATTTTTCACTTTTACAAATAGTTAGATTGATCATTTGCATGTCCTTCTTTATATTCTTAATATTTTTATATTCTTAATATTTTATTTTTATTTCTATGTAAAACCAATACGTGTATATATTTCCTACAGCCATCGTTATCTTTCTTAGTATAGTTATATTTATGCCCGTTGAAGGACTTTTGTCCGAAAGCTCGTAGCGTTCTTACAATAAAGAAACTCATCTTCTAATCCTTCTTAATTGATTTACCTTACTAGAAGAGTCTTTACCTTTAATGTTTAAATTCCATAAACTGAGTTTTTCCTTAAACGCTTTCAACTTGGTGGAGATAGTGATAATGTTCTCCTGAGCACCTTGCAAATTTAAATTAAGGCTGTTTAATTTGTCGAAAATATCACCCAAAAATGAAACTCGTAACCACCAAACATCACTCATCATGAAAGGAAAATTAATCTCTTCGTTATCAATGAATGCCATTATTTCATTTTTCATTGAAATAAATCGATTTAAAACTTTGCCTTTCGACAACCATCTGACTTCAGTATGAAACAATAAATTTTTATAATCGGAATCCAACAACAACAACAACAAAAAAGCCTTTATTTAGGGTCACTGACCCTATACAGGATTCACCAGAGGTATGCATAAGAACAAAGCAGTGAGACAAAGGAAATAACGATATATACAGAGTAAGAAGAAAAAGAAAAAAATAAGAAAAGAAAAAAAAAGAAAGAGGGAAGCAAGAAATCAACACAAAAAGAGTAGCAGTAAGAAAGTGAGGAGTGAGTATCACTTGGCCTTCTTCTGAGATATGGACTTGTGGAAACCATAAAACGCCGTAGCAATATACTTATTCTGGGTCATATTGTCAATTATTGATGGAAGTGAAGCACAGAGTTGCCCAGTTTTGAGCATAAGGGTTCTTCTTTCTTCTTTCAGAGCAGGGCAATCAAAAATATAGTGAGTGATTTCATTTTTTAGTTTTGAATTACAGAAGGTACAAGTCGGGTCCTCACCGCAGAGCATCTTGGTGTGGTTTTCTCTAAAAAAACTTGAAAGTATTCTAACTTGTGCGAGTAGTCTTACAACCGGGAAAGGAAAATCTCCTAAAAGGTATCCCTCCGTCATGAAAGATATGTGAATGTCTTTGTAGTGAGAGTATAGCTTAGATTTATCCATTCTTGTAAGGTCGTTTTGTATAGATTGGTCTGCCGCTGTTTTTAAGAGCCCTGTAATCGCGCTCCTCAGCGTTTCAGGGTCATCACAGGAAACAAGTGCAGGGGACATAATCGGAATCCATTGCTTCACTAAATGTTGAAAAAATTCTCGATCGAAGAGCATTTGATTTGATGTAATTGACTACTTTGACAACTTCATCTAGAGTTGTGACAAGGATGGGAGGAACCGACTTTGACACTAACATTTCTCTATGAATCATACAGTGAACAAATTTGATATTTGGATTTTTTTTTATGACATGTGCTATCAATCCCTTTCTTGAACCTTTCATAGCTGGAGCTCCATCCGTACAGACGCTAACACAATTTTCCCATCTCAAGTTATACTTCATAACATTTTCATCAACTAATTCAAAAATGTCCGCACCAGTCGTTCTTTGTTTTAATTCTTTACAAAAAAAGTAGTTATTCACAATTTTTCCTGTATCGACGAACCTCAAAAATGCCAGCAATTGAGCTTTATTACTAATATCTGTGGTTTCATCAAGCTGTATAGCCCATTTTGTTGATGAATCATTAAAAGATTGTTTTATTTGCAACTCAATATCTTCTGACATATCTTCAATTCTTCTCGCAATAGTTTTTGATGATAGTGGAATTTTCGTAACCTTCTCCATAGCATCATTCGTTAACATACATCCAGCCACAATTTTTAAAGCAGGCAAGATAATTTCCTCTGCTTCCGCGTGAGCTTTCTTCTTTCGAGCGATGAGTTGAGCTATCATGTAACTAGCTGTTTGAGCTTCATCTGAGGTGGTCATAAATTTCTTGAATTTTTTTGATTGCTTTTGAAAACTTGATCGTATATTTTCAAAGTAGCTTATTGGATTGTTCATCTGCTCCCGATGATTTGTCTCAATATGTCGAAGTAGTTTACTTGGCACCATTGTTTCGTTGCTGAGGGTTTTTTGGCAAATTAAGCAAAACGGCAGTGATGGATCATTAACAGATGGTATAAATCCATATTTGAGATAATCTTCAACGTATTTCCTCTTATTTCCAGTTGATTTTACTATTTTCTTATCTTCTTTATTTTCGTTTTGATTTTGTTTATCACTGGCACACACCTTCTCTAATTAGAAATCTCTCCATCTAGTTTTGAGAGAATTTAGAAAAAAAAAACACACAAATATAATAATAAAATGTTTAAATAAAGTTACCTTGAGTTAAAAGTGAGTGAGAATTTCGTAACAAAAATATTTTTTTTCCTTTTTTAACCAACAGATTTTACGGTGTACAAAACTTATTGTGTGAATGTGTGTGTGTTTTACAACATGCAAAAAAAAATGAAGAATTACTACAGCAATACTTTGACGAAAACTCCGAATAAATTTTTTAAATAAATTTATAATTTTTTTTGTTTTCTTTTTTTAAGCTTTGTAGCTTTGAGTCTCTATTAATAAACAGCTGTGACAAAGATTGTAAATGACGGTTAAGTTGGAAATTTTATTTTAAAAATTAGGTATTTTCCCGCAGTATGTATTCAACTTTATTAAATAAAGTTGTTTTCGCGGATTGTTTTTTTTTAAACTTATGATTTTAAATAGGTACGTACCTATTTGCATTTTTATTTTTTAATAATGGCACGTGCCAGTTATGTACGTCAAGATTATGTACATACGTTATATGAAATATAAAATTATGCAAACTGTTGTAATTATAATACCAAAATAAGTTTTATATAAAATGAAATTTGCTTTTTTTTAATTTCCATTTTTATATGAAAATTTTTGAAAAAAATTATTAAAATTGAATAAAAATTATAAAAAATATTTTTTGAAACATTATTTTTAAATTTAACCAAAAGTTCTAAATACCTACAAAAATGTTCGCGGCACACCAGTGTGCCACGGCACACCGGTTGCCCGACATAATGGACTCCGAGATTCCCCTTTATTGGTCGCTAGGGTCTATATAATGGACTCCGAGATTCCCCTTTATTGGTCGCTAGGGTCTATATAATGGACTCCGAGATTCCCCATTATTGGTCGCTAGGGTCTATATAATGGACTCCGAGATTACCCTTTATTGGTCGCTAGGGTCTATATAATGGACTCCGAGATTCACCATTATTGGTCGCTAGGGTCTATATAATGGACTCCGAGATTACCCTTTGTTGGTCGCTACGGTCTATATAATGGACTCCGAGAATACCCTTTGTTGGTCGCTACGGTCTATATAATGGACTCAGAGATTACCCTTTGTTGGTCGCTATGGTCTATATAATGGACTCCGAGATTACCCTTTGTTGGTCGCTACAGTCTATATAATGGACTCCGAGATTACCCTTTGTTGGTCGCTAGGGTCTATATAATGGACTCCGAGATTCCCCTTTCCGAGATTACCCTTTATTGGTCGCTACAGTCTATATAATGGACTCCGAGATTACCCTTTGTTGGTCGCTAGGGTCTATATAATGGACTCCGAGATTCCCCTTATTGGTCGCTAGGGTCTATATAATGGACTCCGAGATTCCCCTTTATTGGTCGCTAGGGTCTATATAATGGACTCCGAGATTACCCTTTGTTGGTCGCAAGGGTCTATATAATGGACTTCGAGATTCCGCTTTATTGGTCGCTAGGGTCTATATAATGGACTCCGAGATTCCCCTTTATTGGTCGCTAGGGTCTATATAATGGACTCCGAGATTACCCTTTGTTGGTCGCAAGGGTCTATATAATGGACTCCGAGATTACTCTTTGTTGGTCGCTAGGGTCTATATAATGGACTCCGAGATTACTCTTTGTTGGTCGCTAGGGTCTATATGATGGACTCCGAGATTACTCTTTGTTGGTCACTAGGGTCTATATAATGGACTCCGAGATTCCCCTTTGTTGGTCGCTACGGTCTATATAATGGACTCCGAGATTACCCTTTGTTGGTCGCTAGGGTCTATATAATGGACTCCGAGATTACCCTTTGTTGGTCGCTAGGGTCTATATAATGGACTCCGATATTACCCTTTGTTGGTCGCTACGGTCTATATAATGGACTCCGAGATTACCCTTTGTTGGTCGTGTTGGCTTCCGTAGGCGTTTCTTACTGGGAAAAAGAAAGAGAGGATTCAATGAAAATAATTTAGTAGTCTTTATTAAAACAAAATCATAATAGTGAACAACACATATAACAGAGAGTAACGTCGTCTTCCGGGTATTCCTTCTACTGGGGAGCTCGGATTCTATATTCTGTGCGTTTATAATCTGTTTATCTGTGGCTCTCTGGTCGGGATGGCGCCTACATTCGGCCATTCCTGGATTTCAATCGTCCTCGATTGAACCTTGCGTTGCAGGAACGTCGTGGGTTTGCGTCGGGGGGTATCTTCTACTTCTGGCTCCTCGTCCGGACTTTCTTCTGTAGCTGTAGTCGTTAATTCTATTTTGTTCTCCTACTGTCCTATCACACGGGTCCTTTCGAAAGATCTGGATCAGGTCTCTCAATTCAGGGTCGGAATGCTGAATCATCAAGATTTGTTCTTCCGGTGTGATTGTGAGGCACACTTCAAGGTTTTTCTCCACGATTTCCTCCATCGTGTCTCTAGGGTCGTCGACTGGAGCTCTACTCATTCCGTCTACGTGGGCCATCTTCTCCCCTGGTTTATGTCGAATTTCGAAATCGTATTCCTGAATCAGATTGTACCATCGCGCTATCTGAGGATTTGTAGTCTTCTTCGCGTTCATGTAGACCAGTGCTTGGCAATCTGTAACCACTGTAAACTTGATTCCTACGAGGAACTGACGTAGTCGATCCAAGGTCCACACTATCGCCATCAGCTCCAATTTGCTTGAGTGGTACATCTTCTCGGCCTCTGTTGTCTTCTTGCTCACACAGTAAACCAAGCGCCATTTGCAGTCTTCGTCCATCTGTAGCACCATTCCTGCTAATCCCTCAGCACTCGCATCGCAATGTACTTCTGTCTTGAGTTCAGGGTTGTAATGAGCTAGTACCGGATATTCGACCAGATCCTTTCGTAGTCCTCCAAATGACCTTCGCTGTTCTTCCTTCCATTCAAATTGTGAACCTTTCTTCGTAAGTCTGCTTAGCGGTTCTGCTTTCCTCGCGAAGTCCTTTACAAATCGTCTGAAGAAGTTCGTCAGTCCCAGAAAGCGTCGTATGTCGTGGACATTCTTGGGTTCTGGAAATTCTTCTATCGCCTTGATCTTTCTTGGGCCTGGCTTAAGTCCGCCTGTACTGATGACATACCCTAAGAACTCAACTTCCCTCCTTCCGAACTCACATTTGGAGGGTTTCAGTGTCAACTTCGCTGATCTTATTCTTTCGAGGACTTCCCTCAACCTTTCGATCATCTCCCGCCAATCCTTTGCCGGGATAATCACGTCGTCGAGATAGCAGAATGCCTTCTTGTTCAGCAGCGGACCTAGGACAGTGTGCATCAGTCTTTGGAATTCAGCTGGTGCGTTGGCGAGTCCAAAAATCATCCTTTCGAATTGACCTGTATCATCTGGGGTGATGAATGCTGTCTTTAATTTTGCCTTATCGGTCAGTGGTATCTGCAGATATCCATGCGCCAGATCCAGAGTGGTGAAGAATTTCGCATTCCTTAGGCCTTCCAGAAGGTCGTCTATCCTTGGTAATGGGAACTTGTCCTTAACTGTTTGAATGTTGAGTCTCCTATAATCTACCACCAGACGATGATCTCCAGTTTTCTTCCTCACAAGTAGGACGGGACTAGCGTAGGGTGATCTAGTTTCCGTGACTATTCCATTGTCCTTCCACTCTCTGACAATCTCCCTGATTGCTTCGCGTTCACTTGCAGTCGTCTTATACGGTCTCAGACAGACTGGTTTGCTTCCATCAACCTCCTTAATGTCCATCTTGGTGACATCGGTGCACCCTAATTCCTCCATGCCAAGAGCGAAACAGTCTCTATACTCGTTTACTACATCTAGGATTTCTTGTCTCTCTTTCGAAGTCAGAGAATGATTGACGTTGATGTCCTCAGGCAGTATGGGGCGCTTACGTTTCATTTGGTCTTGTCCTTCCCTCTTCTCTTCATTTTTAGTCTGAAACGAATCCTCTGCGACGTCCAGGTTAACAACAATATGATCAAGGTTCAGTAGTTCAACTCGCCCTACACATTGGTTCTTCCTTACTCTCAACTTGCCCTTGCCAGCTGAGATGATGGGTACGGTCGTCTTTCCATCGACCACTTCCAATAGGGAATCGACACAGGCGTCATCTACTCCTGTGAACAATACATATCCGTCCTTTACCTCG
The DNA here is from genome assembly GCA_030710605.1 of Cordylochernes scorpioides. Taxonomy (NCBI): domain Eukaryota; kingdom Metazoa; phylum Arthropoda; class Arachnida; order Pseudoscorpiones; family Chernetidae; genus Cordylochernes; species Cordylochernes scorpioides. The sequence continues at coordinate 26,893,708 of CP092882.1, forward strand.
TCTGTGATTGCACTTGTAAAGTTAATGGAGTCGCTCTCCAACTGAACAGTTTCGGTTGCTCTCAGTTCGATGCGACGCGACTTGATTTCTTCTTGCAGATTAGCAAACGGAAATTCGGATGAATAGCCAATATGCAAGTTTTTACCAATTCTGGCGAAGGATACGTAGGGCAGATCTGTCCATGTTCTTCCAATTAATAGGTCATAGGGTTGGGCATCATCGTTGACAATGAATACAGTGATTTCCCTTCCGACGATGCCATCAATCTCCAGGTCGACTGTCGTCTTCCCAACGGTCCTGGCAGCTGGTGCAGTCTGGTTACCGATGCCGTACAGACTAGTCGAGTCTGGTTCGATGTCGACGCTGATCCTCCTTGCGACCGATTCTCTCATTAGACAACTGCTGCTCCCGGTGTCTATCATTGCCTTCACGGTTTCCTTGTTGTCGATCTTGACATCCTTCAAATATACATCTGGCGGGACAGTCTCCAGTCCTTCGACTTCCAGGTTGGCTACTTTTAGTCCTTCTTTGGGTCTTGTGCAATTCCTTTCCTTGTGTCCCGTTTGACCGCATCCTCGGCATGTCAACGTAGTCCTGGGTGCTGGGCAGTCTCTGGCAATGTGTCCAAACTGATTGCAGTTGAAGCACTTCGGTTCTCCCTTGTCGTTTCTGATCGTACGGTTGACCATTCTCCTCAAGGTGTTAGGGTACGTTTCACTGATTTCGTTCCTTGCAGCGTCTTGACCCGAAACATTCGTTCCTTGTTTAGTCTCTTTAACTTCGCTTTGGTTGGGGAATCTCGCAGATTTCTGCTGAAACGACGGTGGTATGAGGTGTTTCGCATTCCAATGCGGAGGTCCCATCTCGGTGCGAACATTTTCGTACTCGTCCAGTTTATCCGCCAACTCATCTGGGTTGTTTAACTTGGTCCAATCGTCAATGAGATGATTACGCAGCACATTTGGAACTTTTTTCTTTAGCTGGTTAGTGACGGACAAATCCTTTAGGGCATCGAAATTTTCCACGTTCATTCCTTCGATCCATTCGTTGAAATATCCTCGCAATTCGAAAGCGAAGTCTCTCCAGGAACCCTTTTGAGATCTCTCGTGCTTCTCGAATTTTTGTCTGAATTGTTCGGGGCTCAACTTGTACCGTTTTAGGAGCAACCTTTTCACGAACCTATAATCGCCGCTTTGTTCTTCTGTCTCCCGAGCGATTAATTGAGTCATTTCGTAAGGTAGCAATCCTAGGAGGCTGAACGCCCATTGGTCTTCATCCAATCCTAGTCGCTTTGCCTGTCTTTCGAAAAGAATTAGGTAAAAACTCAAGTCATTGTCCTTCGACTCATACTTGGGCATCAGTTTACGTATCTCGTAATGTGCGTCATTGCTGGTACTTCGAGACGTATCGTTGTTTCCGCGTGTAGTCTGGATGCGCAGCTTCTCAAGCTCGAATTCCATTACCATTTGTTCTTTTCGTTCGATTCGTTCCCGATCCTCGATTTGTTTCCGATCCTCGATTCGTTCCCGCTCCTCGATTCGTTCCCGATCCTTGATCAGAGTCTCCAACAATTGTTTTGCGAATTCTTCTTCGTAGGATTGGCTATTCAAAATAAGGTGTTTTAAGTCGACGATCCTGCTCTCTGGCGGTACTACCTCGCCGAGTTCATACGCCAACTTGCTCAAATCGCATTTCCTTACTTTCGCTAAATAAGTCATGTTTTTCAAAAGGAAAAATAAACAAGGCAAAATTTTTTAAAATAAACAAATAAAACTGACTAAACCAGATACGTACTGTTTCAATTATTTCTTTAAACGAAATCAACTTTTCTTTGGTAATTTTGAGACAATACTTTTTTTTTTTCTTTTTACCGCGATACTTTGCGATAATACTTTTTATTTGTTTCTTCAATTTACTTTAAAAATACTTTCTTTAGAATACTTTACTTTACTTTAAAATACTTTCTTTAGAATACTGTACTTTACTTTAAAATACTTTCTTTAAAATACTTCACTTTACTTTAAAATACTTTCTTTAAAATACTTCACTTTACTTTAAAATACTTTCTTTAAAATACTTCACTTTACTTTAAAATACTTTCTTTAAAATACTTCACTTTACTTTAAAATACTTTCTTTAAAATACTTCACTTTACTTTAAAATACTTTCTTTAAAATACTTCACTTTACTTTAAAATACTTTCTTTAAAATACTTCACTTTACTTTAAAATACTTTCTTTAAAATACTTCACTTTACTTTAAAATACTTTCTTTAAAATACTTTCTTTATCGAGATGATTTTGCAATAATACTTTTACCGAGGTGACTTGTAATAATACTTTTAGGAATAGGTAATTAAATTTCGTACATACCATGCAACTCCTCTTACGTTGATCGGTCACCGCGCCACGTCCTTCTCGTTTCCAAATTATTCCAGTGAATCTTCAATTTTCTTCAGGACTATCCCACTTCTGAATTTCTGTTGGCTTCCGTAGGCGTTTCTTACTGGGAAAAAGAAAGAGAGGGTCCAATGAAATAATTTAGTAGTGTTTATTAGAACAAAATCATAATAGTGAACAACACATATAACAGAGAGTACCGTCGTCTTCCGGGTATTCCTTCTACTGGGGAGCTCGGATTCTATATTCTGTGCGTTTATAATCTGTTTATCTGTGGCTCTCTGGTCGGGATGGCGCCTACAGTCGCTAGGGTCTATATAATGGACTCCGAGATTACCCTTTGTTGGTCGCTAGGGTCTATATAATGGACTCCGATATTACCCTTTGTTGGTCGCTACGGTCTATATAATGGACTCCGAGAATACCCTTTGTTGGTCGCTACGGTCTATATAATGGACTCCGAGATTACCCTTTGGCTTCACCCGTGGTCTCCGCTTTTTGGAATTTTTCCGGATATAATTTTCTATCTGATAATCAAATATGATACAGCAATATTGTCATCATCATTTTCTGAATAAAAAACAACTACTTTTTTCCCAGAACCTGTAAATTTATTTTTCTTGACTAAAAATCCGAAAAATATCTTGTCCAGATTTTTCTCTATGTCCTGTTAAAACACGTTTTACATGTCCATTAGGTCAGCTGATATTACCTCCCATCTTCGCCGCTAGAGGCGCTGCTTGCGAGCGAAAGGGCAAATTTGCCACGCAATTTGCAAATAACCTGTATACATACTTGTATACTTGTGTACATAGACCATAAATCTGTACAATAGACAGGAAAAGCACCTATATTTTAATAATATAAATGAGTTTTAAAAATTGTAAAAAAAAATGCATCGGCCGGGAATCGAACCCAGGGTGCCCGCGTGGCAGGCGAGCATTCTACCACTGAACCAAAAGCAAACGGTGACAGAATTAAGAAAGAATGCATGACGCTGATAACTGTATATATTAATTGTTTACTTCTTGTATAGTTTATTGTATACTTCTTGTATAGTTTATTGTATACTTCTTGTATAGTTTATTGTATACTTCTTGTATAGTTTATTGTATAATTTTTGTATAGTTTATTGTATAGTTTATTGTATACTTCTTGTATAGTTTATTGTATACTTTTTGTATAGTTTATTGTATAGTTTATTGTATACTTCTTGTATAGTTTATTGTATTCTTCTTGTATATTTTATTGTATACTTCTTGTATAGTTTATTGTATAGTTTATTGTATACTTCTTGTATAGTTTATTGTATAGTTCATTGTATACTTCTTGTATAGTTTATTGTATACTTCTTGTATAGTTTATTGTATAGTTTATTGTATACTTCTTGTATAGTTTCTTGTATACTTCTTGTATAGTTTATTGTATACTTCTTGTATAGTTTATTGTATACTTCTTGTATAGTTTATTGTATACTTCTTGTATAGTTTATTGTATACTTCTTGCATAGTTTCTTGTATACTTTTTGTATAGTTTATTGTATACTTCTTGTATAGTTTATTGTATACTTCTTGTATAGTTTATTGTATACTTCTTGTATAGTTTATTGTATACTTCTTGTATAGTTTATTGTATACTTCTTGTATAGTTTTTTGTATACTTCTTGTATATGAATGCTCGCTCCTGGCTGCAATCCCAAACGAAGTCTTGACCTTTCACCAACAACTGGTTCAGTGGAGCCACAATTTCAGATAAATTTTCCACAAAGCGTCCCAGATGGTTCACCATGCCAAGAAATCTTCTTACGCCATGAACATCGGTCTGAGCAGGCATCTTCGCTACTGCTTCGATTTTCGCTGGATCTGGTCGGATACTGTCTTCATCCAGTATGTGCCCAAGAAAATTAATTCTTGGCACGCCGAAGACACACTTGGCCTTGTTTAGTGTAACTTTCGCCTCTTTCAGTTTTCGGAGCACTAAACGAAGAATTCGATCGTGAGTCTTGGAGTCGGAGGCAAATATCAGGATATCGTCCAGGTAACACATTACACCGTCCATGCCTTGCAAGATTATTGACATAACTTTCTGAAATTACTCTGGGGCGAGTGAGATTCCAAATGGCATCCTGCAGTATTTATATCTCCCAAAAGGAGTGATGAAGGTCGTTGAATGCTGGCAGTCCGGGCTCAACGGAATCTAGTGAAAGCCACTGTTCGCGTCCAGTTTCGAAAAGAATCTTGCTTCCCCCAGTTGCCCCAGCATGTGCTCCACCACTGGCATGGGATGCCCTTCGCGCTGTACATGTTCGTTCAGCCTTGAGAGATCCACACAGAGTCGTATGTCGCCATTCGGTTTACCAGCAATCACAGTCGGTGCACACCATTCAGTCGCAACGTTAACTTGTGCTATGATTCCCGCCTTATCGAGCTCTTCCAATCTTGTTTTGAGCTTTTCCGTCAAAGGTATTGGTACCCGTCGAGGAGTATGCACAGCATATGGTTTTGCTCCAGGTTTCAATTTGATTTTGTAAGGGTTTCCGATCTGTCCCAGTCCTTCAAATACTTCGGGGAATTCCTTGATCGGGTTAATTCTCGTCGCAACCACTTCAATTCGCCTCGCCAGGTTCAAGAGCTCACATGCCCGGCGACTCAGAAGAGGTTCACTCAAACGACGAATGACATAAATCTTCTCCTTGATTTCATAATTTCCATTTCGCAGCGTTGATATAAACATAACCACAGTCTGAAGTTCGGAAAATTCAGCAGCTCTAATGTTGATATCACTTTCCACTAGTCGTTGCTGTCCCATTATCTTCTTGAAGAGACACAGAGGAACACATGTAACATCCGCCTGGGAGTCGAGCTTGAACTTCACCTGTTTCCCGTTCACTTGGATTTCTGCTGTCCATCGCCTCCTGCACTCGCCTTCATCATCATCGAGATTAGATGAATCCTCCACAGCTGAGACCTCCAGGAGAAAACCTATTTCTTCATCAAGTTCAGAAACAGCTTTGACTTCCACAGTCTTCGCCTGCCTATCTGGGCAGCAATTTTCAAAATGGCCAGTTTTTGAACATAGGTTACATCTTTGTCCTTCAGCACGGCAAGCCTGTCCTTCCCTGTGGGTGAAACCTCCGCATTTTGGACATCGTGATCTTGTTTTGGCTGACTTCTCCTTCTTCCTCGAAGGCTGCTGTTGTTGTTTCGGTGATTGTTTCTTCGAGTTGAACTTCACCTGATTGACCTTTTGGCTTGTCGAGGGACGCTGCAGGTCGACTTGCTGCTGTCGAACGGCTTCCTGCTGTCGAACCAATTTCACCGCCTTTTCCAAAGTCAGTTCGCTGTCCAACTGCATTCTTTCAGATAAAGCTTTGTCCCTCACTCCAACCACTATTCGGTCACGGATCAACTGCTCATGAAGACCCTCAAATTCGCAACTATCAGCCAATTTGTACAATGAAGTTACGTTCAATGAAGTACGTTCGTAGATAATATTCTTCCTGACACAGAAGTGGCTGTCGAACGCCTTGAGGACGGAATCAATTTTCGTTGCCTCTTCCTCCTTTTCGAACTTGAAGGTCCTAAATATATCATCCGCGCGGTCACCCATCAAGTACATGAACAAATCGATCTTGTCCGCCTCCTCTTTCTTCTTCATTCCACTGACCACGAGTTATCGTTCGAATCTCTTCCTCCATTTGGGCCATTCGTTGGGAGTCGAGAAGTCGAAAGTTTCTGGAGGTTGAATCTGAGCCATGTTGAATTATCTTCCAAGGTACACAAAAATCGATATTTTGCAATATACGGGTTCGTATTTTATTCAGTTACCGCTGCCACCATGTTTTAATGTCCATCCATACAGAGTTCAAAACAATAACTCACCCGTGCAGGCACGGTCTCGCTCCGCCGCGTCACGTGGGAAAACATACAATGTTCTCAGCACAGTCCCGCTCCAAACTTTGTGTCTGAGAAGCGATATTTTTATAAAGAGATGATCTGGCTTTGTGTCTTCTGCTCGAATGAATGTTTTTCTATTAGAATTTTGTTCCTGCATACTAAAAATGAACTGGCTTCACCTGTGGTCTCTGCTTTTTGGAATTTTTCCGGATATAATTTTGTATCTGATAATAAAATATGATACAGCAATATTGTCATCATCATTTTCTGAATAAAAAACAACTACTTTTTTCCCAGAACCTGTAAATTTATTTTTCTTGACTAAAAATCCGAAAAATATATTTTCCAGATTTTTCTCTATGTCCTGTTAAAATACGTTTTACATGTCCATTAGGTCAGCTGATATTACCTCCCATCTTCGCCGCTAGAGGCGCTGCTTGCGAGCGAAAGGACAAATTTGCCACGCAATTTGCAAATAACTTGTATACATACTTGTATACTTGTGTACATAGACCATAAATCTGTACATAGACAGGAAAAGCACATATATTTTAATAATATAAATGAGTTTTAAAAATTGTAAAAAAAAAAAATGCATCGGCCGGGAATCGAGCCCAGGGTGCCCGCGTGGCAGGCGAGCATCCTACCACTGAACCAAAAGCAAACGGTGACAGAATTAAGAAAGAATGCATGACGCTGATAACTGTATATATTATGGTTAAATATTTAATGCTTTTTGTTCTATTTTGATCAAAAAAGGACACAAATTTTCTATTTTTGTATACTTTTATTTTGTGTGTTTTTTCATAAATTCAGTTTTTTGTTATTTTTAACTTTTTCTTTCAAAAAGAACTTTGTTTTATTTAAAACTAGCGGACGTACCCGGCTTCACCCGGGTTTTACCCGAATAAAGGTTTGTCTAACGAATCTCTCGATAAAGTGAACATTTTTCCCTGGTCCCTTGAAAAATACTCGATAATTCGAATAAAATCATTGGAATCATTGGAAGTTAAAGGAATAGTATCTTGCCTTGTAATTGTATCATTATTCTTGTATGGATGTACCCGGCTTCGCTAGGGTTTTACCCGAGTAAAGGTTTGTCTAACGAATCTCTCGATGAAGTGAACATTTTTTCCCGGTCCCTTGAAAAATACTCGAAATCAATATTAATTGGTTCCCTCAGTAATTGGAAGTTAAAGGAATAGTATCTTGCCTTGGAATTGTATCATTATTCTTGTCTCAAATAAATTGCCATTTCATCCTGAATTTTGTCTTTCCTAATTTTCTACATTACAAAATCATCGTATCATCATGATAATATTTAGAGAAGATTGTTGAATTATAACAGATAAATTAGAATATTTATCTTTATTATTTTTAGGCGAAAAGTTATTTCAAAAATTTTATTTGCTAGAAACCTTCCCAGTACTATACTAAATAACTTCCCAAAGTTTCATGGCGTTCCAATGAGAGGTTTGGTCAGGCATAAAGGACAGACAGACACACATACATTCATTTTTATATATATACTAGCGGACGTACCCGGCTTCGCCCGAGGTTTTACCCGAGTAAAGGTTTGTCTAGCGAACATTTGTTAAAACAATTCTCTAAAAACTTATTTAAAAAAAGATATATTTTGATAATTTGAAACTCGTAAATTTGAATCTCTCGATAAAGTGAACATTTTTTCCCGGTCCCTGTGTGCCGTGTCATCCTGAATTTTGTCTTTCCTAATTTTCTACATTACAAAATCATCGTTTTATCTAGTGAACATTTTTTCCCAGTCCCTTGAAAAATACTCGATAAGTTGAATAAAATCAATATTAATTGGTTCCCTCGGTAATTGGAAGTTAAAGTAATAGTATCTTCGCTTTGGAATTGTATCATTATTCTTGTCTCAAATAAATTGCCGTGTCATCCTGAGATAATCTTACTTTTGATAAATAATATTTAAGATAACAAACTTAGTGATAAGAAAACCTGTTATCATCGTCACAATGGGGGCGCTGCTTGCGAGTTAAATCTACAAATCTGCAAATAACTCTAAGGATATTCAAGAAATTCATGAAATTATTTTTCAAAAACCATCCCGGTGATATACCTAATAATATCCCAAAATTTCACGGCGATTGGATGTATGGTCTTTGAATCTATAGAGTACAGACAGACAGACAGACATTCAATTTTATATATATATAGATATAGATATCCTCGTTTTTTAAATAAAATATGGTCAAAAAAAAGGACAGAAATGGTGTGTGAAAAATCGCACTTTTGTTTTAAAAAACTAGTGTTTTGATGCAAAATGAAAAATGTGTTGTGTGTCATAGTGGTACCCATATACTACTTACACACAATTTTAGATCGAGTAAATTTTTAAAAATGCATTATTTCCCTCTCTCGATGTAACCTATACTCCAAGTGCCCTCAAAGGCGCACTAAAGTCGCCAACTGTGCTGGTTTACTTTAAAATTAATGTCTAATGCTGGCTAGTGGACTCCCAGTCAATCATATCTTCTCCCAGACTACTTTTATATTAAATAGATTCCTTGGATGTCCAAGGTTAAACATGTTCCAGAGGAATATGGCTGTTCGAACTTTTTTAGATAGTTTGGCTCTCTATATGTTAATGTGTACAGGTGGGATCGTCGTTTATTACTCTTGCAGTGTCTGTTTGAACCAAGCTATGCCCTGTGAAAATTGTAGTACAGATCCTACAAAATTTTATTTTTGCTTAGCATCCTATTGATAATGTTTTCTCTTGATGTAACTCGAATTCCTGTAGAGTACTAATGATAATGTTTAGAGATGCAGCTATTCTTCTAGGGCTTCTTGTTGATCTCTGGTGTGCAGTCCAACATAGCAAAATATTTTTCTAAGGTTGCAAGCAAACTTTTAAGCGAGTGTGGCGAACTTCTGTTTTGGCAATTTAATCTTATTTTCATTGCTCTCAATGCTGCAGTATAGTTGAGATAACTGTCTCTCTCTGCTATAAGTGAGGTTCAGGGGAGTTTTGGGTTGTGGATAATCGTGTCTAGAAAATGCTTTCGCAGCCTCCCTAGTATTTACCCTCCACCATATTGCCTTGGATCTCTTGACAGCGTTCACTCATGCGATATTGATGAAGTTATTCTTCTCCTCATCACCTGTATCCAGGAAACATGCAATACCTCCACATAGAAGAAGTCCAAGCGCGCAAAACCTCCAAATTTTTGGCGGAACAAAGATATTTCAAAATGGTACATGGCGTCTCTCTGATGTTCTCATCAAAGTATCTCCTTTCACATTAAGAATTTTTTTAGAACTTTACAGAACCTTCCACAACAAACTCAAAAAGAGCAAAATGCAGGCTGGCAAAGCATTCCTCCTGGTTATCAATGTGCCAAGGAGTCTCCACAGCTGTATAAAGGTCCATTTACTGATATATCTTCAGAGACAGTTGTTGGGCCCTAAAGCCAGGACCTTCTACATCTAGATGACTAAACTCCATCCTTTAACTTAGACATACAAATGTAACACTCGCCAAATACTTGCACCAGTATATATAATAACCAAATTTACACTCAGGTATACACTCGATATTGTATGACGAACACAGGAACTCATATAAATAATTAAAATATGTGGTTTGTTTAAGATGATATTTTTGGGACGTAAGATACGCTCTTACATTACATCATACACAGTAAATATTGTATACACTCGAATTAACATTCGTCTTGTAATTGAGCTTCGATTATAAAAACATTTATATCTTGATCTCCTTTAGCATATAAAGAAATTCAGGTGTATACATATTCTCCGTTTATGATAAGGCAATGAACCTCTTATAATACACTCAATATCCACAGCATACGCACCAAAGTTCATGTGTGATCTGTGATTTTATATAGACATTAGTACACATTAAAATTTACCACATCAACTTTTATTCGACAAATAAGGGATATATAAAAAAAATGTAAAACAAATTGTATTTACTATGACATGACATAGTTAAATAAAATATGAATCTATAACACCTCATTCAAGGCGATCATGCTTGGGCGAAATAATCTATCTGTTAATATATGAATAAGTCCCTCTCTCACTATGAACTCGCTATAAATGGCAAGACGTCTTTATCAAAAAAAAATACTTTCTACCTACCATGACTTCGTCATGTATAAAAATATGTCTTCACTATAAAATTTTTTTTTTAGAGTGAAACTTACCTAAACATCTCGGCTACTTACTTCTCGCCCGGTGGGAAATTTTCGTCCGCCCCCTTCGAAAACCGCGTCCAAACTGACTGGTCCCTTGGTCCAGTCCCCCAAAATTCTCGCCCCCTATCCCTTTTTTTAGCGCCCTCAATCTCTAACTCCCACAGAATAATAAATATACGAAATTCTCGAAATATTAAATAGAAAATTAATATTATTAAGATTAAAATTTAAGGAATAAAAAATAATATTTATTAGAAAAAATATTATGAATTAGAAATATTTTAACTCAGCTCATGAAAGATCAATTTAACATAAATATTAACCAAAATTCAGAATTTATCTGTCCTATTGAGATAAAATATTATTTTATTAAATTTTTATTTTTAAGGAAATTATGAATTAGAAATATTCTTACTCAGCTTATGAAAAGATCAATTTAAGCTAAATATTAACCAAAATTCAGAATTTATCTGTCTTATTGAGGGATAAATTTAAATTAACAATGGAATTAAAATCCAATTTAGGATGCTACCCCTCTGAGAGACTTATATGCTAATTTCTCCTTTAGGAAATCCCAAGAATATTAATAAATGGTCCCCATCCATCAAAATGTCATGTCATAGGTTATATATACAAGGATTAAAAGGTAGGTTTTACAAAGTCGCATGCTGGATGTCCGTTTCTTCTTGTTGAGGTGGCTTCTCCACTGCCCGTCAGCTCTCTGCTTATGTTGTGGTTGGACTCCTGCTCCTGTTTTCGTCGGACTCCTGACCAGGGCTGTGCCTTCCTTGATATATCTTAGTATCCACGGGTATCCGCGTCCAGCGCTGCGTCTCCCTCCCGGCTTGATCTTTGAACCACCGTCGGCCATTGCCGTGGGACATCCATCTGTATCCATCTTAATCAGGGGCCGATATCATCCTCCTCCAGTAGATCTTGGAATCGTGTCCAGGGCTGCGTCTCCCCCCCCCGGCTTGATCTTTGAACCACCGTCGGCCATTCCCGTGGGACATCCATCTGTACACCAAACACTTTCGGCGAGACACTGCGTGTATGTACATAGGATGTAAAAGAGTGTTTACATCTTTGTTGGGTCTGTTTGGTGAAATGTGACCCAACAATTCCTCCCCTGCCAGAGTGAAAGAATGAGTTTATTTCAATTCATATCTGATCAAATATTCCATGAGAAAATATGAAATTGGGAAAAATGCATTCTTTTACGATACCACTATGCAATCACTGTCACTCCGGCAAAGGGGGAACAGACGGGCCATGGAACCTGGGGCAGGTTAATTCATCGTGAATACAGAAGGAAGTTCTACCCTACCATTCTATGGGCAATATACTGAGCCCATCCCTTTGCTGTCTGTATTCCAGGGAGTCTTGACCCAGATGTGAGTCGAGTCCACACATCCCCGACCGCAGTCCCAGTGGGTGGAGAAGGGGTGGTCTATACACAGGTTCTGTGCAAAACAGATTCTTATGCCATTCAGGTTAACATAATAATTATGGGCGCCAAGGAATTGTGTTTGTATGGTAGACATGCCCAATTCCTAAAACACATCTAAAAAAAAACTTTATTAGTTCTATACGATACATATGGCAGCGAAGGAATGGCTATACATGTTCAAAATGGCAATGATAAAAAAAAAAAAGAATCCAAAGTTGCAACTCCTATTGATGACATTAAAATAATAGTGTAAAACAGAAACGAAAAAAAATATACATATTAGAGCTGCACGAATGCGATGCATGCAAAAAAATATTGGAACAATATGGATATACGCGATGTTAGATAAAAATAAGAAATATTAAAATGGGTATTTACTATTAAAAAAAATGGTTTGATATATATATATATATAATGAATACAAATGAATATATAAATTGTGATTAAAAATCTTTATTCGGTACATTTGTCCGAAGATGGTAACAACGCTGCTACCAAAATGTCACACATACCCATGCCATGGATTGTGCTTCTACATATACGAATATACATGGATATAATAATGAGAACAAAATATATGATATATGATATATAAAAATAATAAAACGGATATATATATGCACTGAGGGGTCCAGGTTATCTCACTAGTATCTCAAAACTCGTGTAATATCTAACAAAGATAAAACTTGTCCTTACTAACTTGTCACTGGGAGTGTTTGTCTGGCGTGTTCCCTGCCTCTCTTAATACAAAAGGAAGCCTCTCACAACCAGATTACTTCCAAATTACATTACCTGTGGTTGAAATCTCTCCCACCTTTGTCCTTTATTTTAACATGTAGTTTACTCCTACTATACATTGTTTAGCTTATCCATAGAATGTGTACTCATAAATTTTGACCAACAAATCGCTTTAATAAAAATACTCAAACTAATTCTGTAATAAATTATGATGGATAGGTCTAACTCATATCTTGTGATATATGTCCCCTCACCTGAGTTCTTAGTACCTCTCTGGAAAAGCAAACCTTGTAAAACAAATAACCCATTGCTCTAGGTCATTTCACTGTCTCAAAACGAAAAATACTTTATATTCGATCTTCCCAAAAAAAAAATTAATAATTCCTCTTCAAATCTGGACCGCTATATTAGCATGTTCTGGCAATCTGTTTCAAAAGTTCATTTTGTGTCCTATTAATTTAAGATTTAACCTATCTTATAATGAATTACTCTAAAAAAAAATTCTATATACTAATTGATGTTTAGACTTAAATTCGTTCTAACTAAACGTATGGTAGACTAATAGTCTTTAATTAAGTGAATAACTCTTGCTAGCCTGGGGCGATATAAAACGCAAAGAATCCGGACAGTCCATCTGTCACTTCGCTAACTGGTACCTAAAATCTGTAGACGGAATCGCCTCGTCTAATCATAACTTGTTTGTTATATGCTCAATTGTTAACCCTCATTAGAAAACCCCTTTAGGCTTTTACTTATAGACAAGGAGTTACAGGGAATTCGATTTCTCTACCCAGCGCATGTTTTCTAAGCTCGTCCATCGGGGAATTTGTTACAGGCTGCGCAATATATAAAAGAGCTCCCAACGTGCCGATCCTTTCCAACCTCCCGACTGTAACACCCTCATCTCAGTCACGCTCAAAGCGTCGTAAATTACGATGTCAGATCGGTTACCCGAGGTTTTCGTCGCTTTACACTTAGTCTGCGACGTCGGCAACTGAATCCCCCCACCTAGCACAAAGTTCACCTGATACCTCTCCGTTCCCTCTAATGAGGAGGGGACTTGCAGGCTTTTGGCCTGACCGTGACCTTCCACAAATCCCCAGTCTGAGAATCAAGACATGGTCATTGCCTACGATTCTTAGAATTCAAGTTGATATAATGAAATAGAGTAGCTGATTACTCTCATAAAAAAAAAATCAATATTTACACTCCTCTAAAAAGGAGACCTAACAAAGTGGAGCGAATATTTTCCTAACAATAGAGTTGTAGTTGTCCTGTTTGAGGCTTCGTTCCTAACAAATAAAGAAATCAAAATTGAAAATTGAACCTATTAAATCCCTATCACTACTCTAAAGTAATTTTGGTCTAACAGTATACTAGTTTTTAACCTTCTCATCATTTATTCCACTTCACATTCATACAAAAAAAAAATTCAGTCACTGTGGGCATTCATTCTAAAGTTAAAACTGCTATAGACGCCAAAACACTCAATAATCTCTATCAAAAATAAACCCTAACAATTTCTAAATTCCAGGACTAATGTGAAATCAAATGAAGTTTTCTAATTAAAACAAAGTGGGAACTAATGCCCTATTAACTTATATTAATGCCTCATACAAACTCTACATAAAAGTTATCTATACGTGGATAAACATTATTTATATTTAAACAAATTAACAAAATTGATTGTTAACAATCAAATGCTGAAATCTAACCTAACACTTTAACTGTGTGTCTCACAATTTGAAAATCTTCTTATCTTGACACTTGGTGTCTAAACAAATGAATCATCAAACTAGCACTTAAATGGAGCGAACTGAACTTCTAGTATTTACCTCATTGCCAATATATGATAGGTTTACAAGTGTTCTTGTCAACGCTTCTTCTTTCTCTGCTATTCAGCTAAACTCTTTCTTTGGACTTATAGGGCTTTTGGTACCCAGCTCGTTCTGGAGTTTAACAACAGAGGTTACTCGTTGCTCTATCGATTCTTAGATTGTAACTGCATTACATACTCTCATTAGAAACCCCCTTTAGACTATGACTTAAAAAACAAGGAGTTATAGGGGCTTTTTACCCAGCACATGTTTCAAGTCTCTCCACAGAGAAATTGGTTACAAGCACAGCAGATATCTAAAGCATCTAGGTTTCCTAATTAATCTTGAAGTTGAACCATTATTCATAACCTTCAATTAAAAATTAAAACAAAATATACTGTCGAACTCAGGTGTTAAATTACAACATGCTATTAATACAGAATAGCTTCTTCAAAAAAAAAACTGAAATCTCTTTAAGGCCACAATCTAGGGCCTTTAACTCACATTCTAACACATGTTACTATGATCAAAATTCAACTAGCTCTAGTACACTTCCTATAAGTCAAATCATTGGCAACCTGAACATGATCTGCACTCGGTGGGTTTCTTGACCCTGGTCGAACGGCGTACTTCAGCGCCGCCAGCATTGCCACCAATGACTCTATTAACTATCTCTAGCGGG
Organism: Cordylochernes scorpioides; assembly: GCA_030710605.1. Lineage (NCBI taxonomy): Eukaryota > Metazoa > Arthropoda > Arachnida > Pseudoscorpiones > Chernetidae > Cordylochernes > Cordylochernes scorpioides. The sequence goes on from CP092882.1 coordinate 26,908,895, forward strand.
TTTCTCGAGATTGTCGTCTCTTGTGGTCCCTCTGGTCCTACTGTTGGATAAGATTGTAACATAACAATAAAAATAAACTAAAATTTTCCTACATCGTATCCTGACAGGTTGTACAAGCTCTTCAAAACGGTGTGTCATATTAAAACAAGGTTGCGAGACAACTCTTAATTATATACTATACTAAAATGAGGCTGAGCCAATTCTACACCAGGAGAACACGAAAACCCAAGATGTCGTTTCTCGTGTTGAGGGAGCGATGTCAGTAGGACAGAGTTTCCTGGTATTCCCTCTTATCTGGCACGACCGGTCGGGGTAAACAGTGGCGTCACGTGAAAGGAGGAAACATCTGATTCCCCCCCTCTTGCTCTGACTGCTGGGTCGATTTGGCTCATGTAAATAGTAACTCTTATTTTACATCTAAAATCTCTCATATAGCTCATTAAATAAAACGGTGTACTATATAAGGATGGGGTTATGGCAATTTTTCTAAATGACACATTAACACTAAAACAAATTGTGAAAATCTTTAAAGATGGCAACAAACACTATAGCAAGGTTGTGAGGCGATATGCTGCACAAAGGCAATGTTGAGACAAATAACACACAAACACTGAAACATTGTGTTAAAGCTCCTTTCAACATTTAACATTAGAACACACGTTATAGTTTGAAAAAAAAAAAAAAAAAAGGCTGCAAACTCTTCAAAGTTCACCATAACATTAAGACAAAATCGTTGTTTAAAAAAAAAACTGAGTAACTCTTAAATATCATATGCCAACATTAAAACCAAGATTGCAGCAAAAATTGCTTCTTAAAAGGAGAATACATATTTGTTATTTAATATATAACCCAATATTGTAATTAATAAAGACCCATGTATATAAATTAGTGTATACAGTCGCTGAAACTTATATAAATCAGCTTAAACAAACCCCCAGTGCATAATATGTAATATTTTAAAAGAAATATTTCTATCGAGGCGATATTGCGGCCGACAGCTACGCTTTACACATTAAGTGTACTTTCTTCTATCAACCTTTATCTACTATTTACAAAACCCTTTATCCAATTTTTTTTTTTTTAATTCTTTCTCCTTCAACATCTTTCTGCATTTTTCTATCTCTTTCTCATCAACATTCAACGCTTTCTCACTCCTTTGATCACTTTCAACACCTCTTCCATTGTTTTAACACATTCCACTGTCTTTTCATCACCTTCAACACCTCTTTCATCATCTCTCTTTCATCGTTTTTAACACATTTCTCAGTCTTTTCATCCCTCTGGTGTTTCCTCGAAACCCGTCATCGGGAACTGGATCCCGTTCTATTGCTTTAGCCTATCTTGATATCTCGGGAGTCCCTTCTGGGAATCTGTTCCTCCCCTGCCAATCCTTATCAGGGCCGGCGACCTACCCTCGTGTTTACAAGCAGGAAATTTTCTCCAATTCTCTCTCCCCTTGGTCAGCTCTATACTATCGACTGACATTCTTCTGGGCGGGGGCTATCGCAGAATTTCGAGGAAAATTCCAGAGGACCCGTTTCCACCCCCTTTTAATCTTCCCTTCGAGGAGATAAGCTCTTTCTGGGTGTATTGAAACTTAACTAGCCATGATGGCCTTCTGGTAGAGATGCTGTTCTCACTTCCTTTACTGTGTATCAGGATGAACTATTAATTATTTCTAGTGTAATAGTATTTCTATAGTCCTTTATGCACACTGGATTAGGTATTTACCTTGCTAACGACAAAGGAAAACCACTATACTTCGAGCCAGTTAAAACGTGATAAAGTTAGATAAGCAGTTTGTTTCAGCTAAATAGAAAGGGTAGCCTTGTCAAGGGAATTGGGGATATATGCATGTACAAAGTCAGTTGCCCTACAACTCTGTTAAAGTGGACTACACCTAATTGTTAACATTAAATAATTCTGATTGTCTACATCTGTAATATGCATTGACATGAGTAGCCCTGAAAACTTCAATATAAGATCTTAAATTTTATGGTGTCACAGGTGGATATTCTATGAATGACTGTTTCTTATGCGTCTTCCCTTCTTGTTGTTCCTTCCCCTATTCCAGCCCGAACTCCTGTTCACTGCTTGTTGGCTAAAAAAAAAATTGTTGTCGATTGTTGACTTATCCCTCTTACACCTTTCATTATATCGTGTAATTTATCCTGACCTGATTTGATTTAGCGCACCTTCCTATCGGAATTTCGTCAGGGTACAGTGCTGAACATTTAGCATGTATACGTTGTAATGGTATCAAAGATCTTGCCTCGTTAAGACATGGCTGTCGCAGTGATTTCAGTGGTATGATGGAGTAGAAACCGAGCTTTAGACACATCTGATCAGATTCGGGTTGGCTCCACTATATCTTGCGTACTTTACTTGGTATGTCCTATAGTTGATCTTGAGAGGTCTGAGCGAAAATCAGGTGCATCGCCTGCAGATGGATGTATATAGAGTAAATATCTATATTTTATAAATGATGCATATATTTCCGATGATTTCTTTACATAGTACCACAGTGACCCTTCCTTCAGCAGATTCATGTCAAGTGGCTTATACGCTCGGTAGCGTCCATTGGGATATAATGTTTTATATTATTCTTCACTCACGTCCATCTTCGTGAGCAACATAGTCCTATTATATAATATAGAGGTCCTACATACAACATCGCATGCTCCGGTGTCCATTGTTCATACCACGCAAGATATCCTTCTTAATCTTCTATGCCTATTCCCGATCTCTCAGAAATGTAATCCTTGCTACTGGTTACCACTGCCTAATACCACATTCCATAAACTATGAAAGCCGATGTCGAAACGAATCTTAGGTCTGTTCTCCTGTTATAAGATCCTCCTTTGTTATAGACCTCTGCTGTCCAAACAATCTGGAGTTGGTGAAATAGATAAGGGTCTCTAGAGGGGCTTATCAAAACCAGTCAAGTGTAAACTTACACGAGGTGCAAGGCTTACTATTATTGTTCATCTAAAGTTATTCGAAACTATACATTTGATAGGTTGCCAGGTCTGCATATTGCATTTAGTTCTGAAATAATGTTATTAGCTTCCAAGGATGCAAGATGTAATGAAACGATTTCGTCCTTTGGCTGGGTTAGGGAAAGAAACAGCGAATTTCATTGCTTCCAAAAAAAAAAAACTTCCTATTAAATTCTGTACATGGATCACCACACTATAAGATCATCATAAGATTAGATACGAACAAATAAGTGATCAAATATAAGTACACTAAAAGATTTGGCACCATTTGGTTGTCCATATCTACCAAAGATGATTTGTTAATATTTGATGATTATTGTAATCCCCATTACACGGGATAACTGCTTCCCTTGACAAAGGCACACACCCGTCATCAGAATATATCTTGATGCCCACCTTCCGTTGCCTTATAAAGGTCCAGAATTACTAACAAAAACAGGAGCTAAACACTTACTGATCCTACTTTCGTGTAATCTCATCTTGCCTTCTGCTGGCAAATATTTACGGTAACTTAATACTTATTGAAATGTTTTATCTGTCCTTGACCAAGGGGAAATGTTCCAGACGGGAAGGTTTCATGAAATCTTTCTTAGGTTTAAAAAAAATTCTTGCACGTTTATTGCATTTCAAGGTGACCTCATACCAGTGTACACAGGATATTTAAGATCATATGCAGTTGGAGACATCATGAAAGGAATCGGTTGCCCGACGTACCTTTTTAGCCGCCATTTTGAAACTTCGCTGTGATTGTACTTCGACATGTAATTATCTGTAGTAAATTATGTCATATCTAAAATTGTGACCCTATTCAACGTTTAAATGAAGCAACCAAATCTATATGCCTCCTTAAGATATCGGGGTTAAGTTTTAAACGAAAATGCATATTCATATAAGGTTAATAAAATAAACAAAATACTGTCTTAATATTTAGTATGCGTTTCCAGGGATCTATAACGGTTGTTACCAAAAGGAAAAGTTGATCACTACACAAAATAAAGGCTAAGGAAGAGAATTTCGGGAGGTATGTTTAAACTTGTCTACGATCGATATTCGAAGCGAACACTTAGACCTGGTCATTCTATTCATATATGGACATAAAAATTAAGATAAGCAATAATAATATCGAATAAAAGAATGAAATACTAGTATGCTATTAAACCTTTAGGATGAGATCACCATACAATACAGGAAAACAATGATTGAAAACGTTTATAAATTAATTAAGTCCATGAACTATATGCATTAGATGAGAGGATAAATGCTCCAGATCATTATATTGAAACGTTAAATACCATATAGATAAGAGAGGACAAAAGGCACAATCTGGCAAAATCAACAGAAAATGAGCCTCCATATCTATCGAGTGGAAAATTTTGTGTTGGATAAATTACTTGAAATAAATCGTTAAGCCTTTGTTTACAAATTATAAGTCGTGTTGAACCTATAAAGAAATAATGGTGAAGAATTAAGAAGGGATGGAACATCTCAAACGTGAAGCCTTAAATACAGAAATATGGCTGGAGATCATAATAAAATTAAACAAATCCATAGGCACCTATGTGTATATACAACCACTCTATAGAGTAAATATACACGTGTCCATCAACCGCCATTTTGAGAATTTTACCGTGATTCGGTCGTCACGCAGACATTGTGAAATATGCCATATAGAGAATAAATTGGCAATTCAACGATTTAAAGGAGCGAGCTAAGCTATACGCTTGTCTACAATATCGGGGTTAGATTCTAAAGAAAATTCGTATATTCACATAAAGTTGACAAAATTAAATCAAATACTGCGCATGACACTGTACCTTAGTCAAGAGAATGAACGCTTTAACGAAGTGTTGAATAAAACACACAATACTTAGTTATTTAGTATCATCAAACTACTAAGGCCATAAAGGCGTTTCGGCTTCCCATAACCAAGAGAATGAAACAAATGTGGAGATCGTCTCTGGATACATCATATTTATTCAATGCCTGATTTAAGAATTATCAATAAGTGTGCATGCCCGATTACGGAAGGAGATAAAAAAAAATAAATACATAATGCAGACTCATCTAAAGTTGCTAAGATATAATTATATAAACGATGTCAATAAATACTGCTGCATCATTTTACAAAATGTAAGATGAAATAAGTGGATTACAAATTTAAAATAAACAAAGCTAAAGGCCCATGGATAAGAAAAGCTACATAAATATAATTATTAATCAAAAACGAAGATTATGTCCAGACCTTTTACTCATATTGCTATATATTATGAAAAAAAAAATACTTCGAGGTAAACATTGTCTTGGTCAGCGAAAATGACAAATCACAAATTGGCTAAATGGAAACGACAAGCGAAATTATTAAGACAATTAAAGATTTAAAATCTATATAAATAATAAAAAGAATCAGTATGAAATAACTTTAAAGAAATTAAATTAAAAGATTAATTGTAAGCCTTTATGAGATCAGCTTAGTCGCGTGATATTGTACGTTTCTCCTTCAAATTAGATAAGGAAAAAAAAAATCTTCAACCTTTGTGTTTATATTGATAATGCTCGACATTGGAAAGATAAGGGGAAAACCGGGTGTACTATGTCAATATCAAAGTTCAAAAATATCTCCAGATTTATCAAGTGGAACCAGTTTCCAAAAAAAAAAAATACTTAAATATAAAATCTATTAAACCTTGAAATAGGTCGTATTGACCTACTAATTAGAAAATAACGGTGAGAAACTAACGGAGATGGAACATTTCAAGCATGAAGCCTAAAAATACAGAAAATACTAATATATAAAATCAATTAAATCGTAAGTCAATGCACATCGAAAAATAAATAAATGCTTTGAATTGTTCTCTAGACAACGTTAAATATTATAAAGATTAAAGAATAGCTAAGAGAGCATTCTAATAAAATTCAAAAATATCTTTAGTCCTATTGAGTGGAAATTCTGTGGGACGGAAATAATTATAATATTATTAAATTAAATAAAAATTATGTACTATCTAACTGTAGCAAAAAAAATAAGCTTCATTTATCCTATAGTAAAGAAGGTAATGATGAAAAACAAAGGGAGATAGAATATTTAAGACAGGAAAAACCTACCCGCAAAAGCGGGAAGGACAGTGAGACCAACCTTTCAAGTCGAGAGCTAGCAGCGGACTGTCCTCTCATTGTTTTCTCACTTTCCAGCTAAAGTCTGTACATGTGTTTTCTCCACATGTCCTTCCCCCTTCGAAAACATCTTGCATGCACATCTGTTGTTTTTCACGTCAATCATCCCCCCTCTCTCCAGGTGTGGACGCTACTCCCACTTGTCAATCAAAAGACACCCCCTGAGATTCTAAATTTGGGGCTCGCGTGAAATTCTCAGGATTCTGAGAAAACAATATTTCTAGGCTTAAGTTAGCGTCCCTAAATTTCATTATCTATACAAAGTAAGGAACCATTTCGCCAATATTCGAAACTTAAAAAAAAAAATGGTACACTTTAACATAAGACGCTTCTGTAGATTTGAAATTGAAAGGTTAGAACAATTGTGTAACTGAGAAATAAAAAGGCTCGTGGGTTTCTATTTAAGCCTAACGTATTTCTTTTATATACTAACAATTATCCAGTGAAAATTCATAAAATTGACAAAAGGCGGCATGAATAACGTAATTTAAAAAATATAATGCTTTTATCAAAACCAATGATATGCAGAAATTGTTAACAGCTATCCAGTGAGAATTCATAAAGTTGTAAAAAGGCGGCATGAGTAACGTATTTCTAGGTTTAAGTTAGCGTCCCTAAATTTCATTATCTATACAAAGTAAGGAACCATTTCGCCAATATTCGAAACTTAAAGAAAAAAATGGTACACTTTAACATAAGACGCTTCTGTAGATTTGAAATTGAAAGGTTAGAACAATTGTGTAACTGAGAAATAAAAAGGCTCGTGGGTTTCTATTTAAGCCTAACGTATTTCTTTTATATACTAACAATTATCCAGTGAAAATTCATAAAATTGACAAAAGGCGGCATGAATAACGTAATTTAAAAAATATAATGCTTTTATCAAAACCAATGATATGCAGAAATTGTTAACAGCTATCCAGTGAGAATTCATAAAGTTGTAAAAAGGCGGCATGAGTAACGTATTTCTAGGTTTAAGTTAGCGTCCCTAAATTTCATTATCTATACAAAGTAAGGAACCATTTCGCCAATATTCGAAACTTAAAGAAAAAAATGGTACACTTTAACATAAGACGCTTCTGTAGATTTGAAATTGAAAGGTTAGAACAATTGTGTAACTGAGAAATAAAAAGGCTCGTGGGTTTCTATTTAAGCCTAACGTATTTCCTTTATATACTAACAATTATCCAGTGAAAATTCATAAAATTGACAAAAGGCGGCATGAATAACGTAATTTAAAAAATATAATGCTTTTATCAAAACCAATGATATGCAGAAATTGTTAACAGCTATCCAGTGAGAATTCATAAAGTTGTAAAAAGGCGGCATGAGTAACGTATTTCTAGGTTTAAGTTAGCGTCCCTAAATTTCATTATCTATACAAAGTAAGGAACCATTTCGCCAATATTCGAAACTTAAAGAAAAAAATGGTACACTTTAACATAAGACGCTTCTGTAGATTTGAAATTGAAAGGTTAGAACAATTGTGTAACTGAGAAATAAAAAGGCTCGTGGGTTTCTATTTAAGCCTAACGTATTTCTTTTATATACTAACAATTATCCAGTGAAAATTCATAAAATTGACAAAAGGCGGCATGAATAACGTAATTTAAAAAATATAATGCTTTTATCAAAACCAATGATATGCAGAAATTGTTAACAGCTATCCAGTGAGAATTCATAAAATTGTAAAAAAAGGCGGCATGAGTAACGTATTTCTAGGTTTAAGTTAGCGTCCCTAAATTTCTTAAAGAAAAAAATGGTACACTTTAACATAAGACGCTTCTGTAGATTTGAAATTGAAAGGTTAGAACAATTGTGGAACTGAGAAATAAAAAGGTTCGTGGGTTTCTATTTAAGCCTAACGTATTTTTTTTATATACTAACAATTATCCAGTGAAAATTCATAAAATTGTAAAAAAAGGCGGCATGAGTAACGTATTAAAAGAAATATAAAGCTTTTTTTTTTATACCTAATTTCTTAATCTCAGGGAATTCGCAGGCCTACTTCTTGCAAATTTAAATTTTATTAAATTTGGATTTTCGGAAGACTTCGGCCCCACGTTAAGTGGCGCTAATTGTTGGGCCCTAAAGCCAGGACCTTCTACATCTAGATGACTAAACTCCATCCTTTAACTTAGACATACAAATGTAACACTCGCCAAATACTTGCACCAGTATATATAATAACCAAATTTACACTCAGGTATACACTCGATATTGTATGACGAACACAGGAACTCATATAAATAATTAAAATATGTGGTTTGTTTAAGATGATATTTTTGGGACGTAAGATACGCTCTTACATTACATCATACACAGTAAATATTGTATACACTCGAATTAACATTCGTCTTGTAATTGAGCTTCGATTATAAAAACATTTATATCTTGATCTCCTTTAGCATATAAAGAAATTCAGGTGTATACATATTCTCCGTTTATGATAAGGCAATGAACCTCTTATAATACACTCAATATCCACAGCATACGCACCAAAGTTCATGTGTGATCTGTGATTTTATATAGACATTAGTACACATTAAAATTTACCACATCAACTTTTATTCGACAAATAAGGGATATATAAAAAAATGTAAAACAAATTGTATTTACTATGACATGACATAGTTAAATAAAATATGAATCTATAACACCTCATTCAAGGCGATCATGCTTGGGCGAAATAATCTATCTGTTAATATATGAATAAGTCCCTCTCTCACTATGAACTCGCTATAAATGGCAAGACGTCTTTATCAAAAAAAAAATACTTTCTACCTACCATGACTTCGTCATGTATAAAAATATGTCTTCACTATAAAATTTTTTTTTTAGAGTGAAACTTACCTAAACATCTCGGCTACTTACTTCTCGCCCGGTGGGAAATTTTCGTCCGCCCCCTTCGAAAACCGCGTCCAAACTGACTGGTCCCTTGGTCCAGTCCCCCAAAATTCTCGCCCCCTATCCCTTTTTTTTAGCGCCCTCAATCTCTAACTCCCACAGAATAATAAATATACGAAATTCTCGAAATATTAAATAGAAAATTAATATTATTAAGATTAAAATTTAAGGAATAAAAAATAATATTTATTAGAAAAAATATTATGAATTAGAAATATTTTAACTCAGCTCATGAAAGATCAATTTAACATAAATATTAACCAAAATTCAGAATTTATCTGTCCTATTGAGATAAAATATTATTTTATTAAATTTTTATTTTTAAGGAAATTATGAATTAGAAATATTCTTACTCAGCTTATGAAAAGATCAATTTAAGCTAAATATTAACCAAAATTCAGAATTTATCTGTCTTATTGAGGGATAAATTTAAATTAACAATGGAATTAAAATCCAATTTAGGATGCTACCCCTCTGAGAGACTTATATGCTAATTTCTCCTTTAGGAAATCCCAAGAATATTAATAAATGGTCCCCATCCATCAAAATGTCATGTCATAGGTTATATATACAAGGATTAAAAGGTAGGTTTTACAAAGTCGCATGCTGGATGTCCGTTTCTTCTTGTTGAGGTGGCTTCTCCACTGCCCGTCAGCTCTCTGCTTATGTTGTGGTTGGACTCCTGCTCCTGTTTTCGTCGGACTCCTGACCAGGGCTGTGCCTTCCTTGATATATCTTAGTATCCACGGGTATCCGCGTCCAGCGCTGCGTCTCCCTCCCGGCTTGATCTTTGAACCACCGTCGGCCATTCCCGTGGGACATCCATCTGTACACCAAACACTTTCGGCGAGACACTGCGTGTATGTACATAGGATGTAAAAGAGTGTTTACATCTTTGTTGGGTCTGTTTGGTGAAATGTGACCCAACACAGTCAAAAAAATAGTAGGACAGTTCAGTTAGGACATTTTGTTTTCACAAGTAAATTACCAGGCCCTTTCTTTATGAAATACCTTATATAATGTTCTTAGAAAATGATGAGGTGATCCTAAATTGCTCCTATAACTCTTTCTCTGGCATTAGATGTTCACTCAGTAGATATTATTAAAAGAAGAAGAGTGAAAGTTTTGAAGAATTTTGAATTTATTAATATTTCTAGTCAATTAATAGTGACTGTCCTATTTCTGCTTTAATTAATAAAATAATTTATCTTTGGAGATTGCCTTTATCTACACAGTGAATTTTATTCATCTCGAAAAATTCTGAATAAAGCCCGATTATTTTGAAATTCATAAACCTTAAAGATAGTCAAGGCTGTTCCAAATGGTAGAACACCAAACGACAATATGTTTTAAGCTAGTTAAAATTTGGAAACACAAAAAAGTAAAATATTTTATCAGTTGTTAAATGAATATATCCCCTAGTCTCTAGTGATTTATTTCCTTTGAAGTGAGATATGGGTCTGTATTAGAGCATAGATTACCAAGTGATAATATTAATTTAATCATATGCCTTTCACTTAAATTTGATTTAAAATCTATTTTATTGTTCCAAACCATTTTTGAAAGCTCTTTGTAAATCTTAAAATATTTAAAAATTGAATAAAAGAAGTTGTTTTAAAAGATATATATATATATTTTTCCATATTGAAATTCTTCGCTTTAAATTCAAATACAAGATTGCATAAATTATTTGATTAAAAATGGTGCTTTTGGGTGAAAATCAAAAGTTCATTGAAATATATTAAAATATTATATAAAATTTTCATTCAAAAATAAATTTCAGCTCTCTCTCTCTCTCTCTCTCTCTCTCTCTCTAATTAAAAAAAAAAACTAATATTTTTTATTTATTAATTCAATGATCATAAAATAAAATATTCTGTCTACAGTGTCATCATCATTTTCTTTCAACTTTGGCTGTTTGTGAATTGGGTTTTTTTCTACTTAGAATAAAATCCTTTTTAATCTCAAACATTTGAGATGGTATGTATTTTATTTAAAAGTTGTTCATTAATATATTTCTTATTAAAATCAACATTCATATTCGTTTATTCTATTTATTAATATTTTTTTGCCAATCCTTTGCACTTTTGTAAAACTTTCGATGTTCATTTGGCAAATGTTAAAATTCTCTATTTAAGACTCATTTTAAGCGCCCATCAGTAAATATTTCTTTATTTCGCCTATAATATTAATACTATTTTCGATTTTAATTGAACTATTTTCCTCTTTTTTTTCTTTTCCGAATTTTTAAAACTTATTTCCTTCGTTCAAAATGTTCTATTTGCCATGACTAACAAAACTTTACAATATGCTCTAAAAATACTAATATTAGTGTATAGATTTTTAAAATATATTTTTAACACTTATGTTAAAAATTTTCTAAATCGTTCTTAGAAGCCTTTTGAGTAATACAAACAAAGCGTGTTATACATGATCCCAATTAAAAAAAAAAAAACTTTTGAATAAATTAAAGATTTGTTTTGTTTATATAATGTGGTCTGCAGTCGTCTCACAAGACCTTCAGGATAAAGATGAAGCTAGCCAAGAAGGCCCGGCAGAACAGGCCCATTCCCCAGTGGATCCGAATGAGGACCGACAACAAGATCAGGTAATTAAAGTCAATCCTATTTTGAGACCCCTTTTATGTGTAAAGATAGTTATATAGGTGTGGATACCATGCTTATAGCCTTTATGTTAAAAGTTGATTACAGATTTTGCAATTTTAAAAATCCAAATTTAGTCAATATATTTTGAAATTGGGGCTACTTTTAGAAATTTTTTTTTTCAGAGAAATACAAATTATTAAACAGCTAAAAGAAATACTAATGCTGAACATGAAATCATATCAGTGATTGTGTTGTGTGCGCTAGGCCTACTTATGGTAATTGAAAATGGTTCCATTTTTAAAGTAAACTATCCTAATTAAACGTAGTGTATTGATATATTTGGTGGCATGTGTGGACCAGTTTCCCACAAAAATGAGTATATAATCATCAGTATTTTAATGCAAAGAATAAATAAGGTGCTTTGCCATTATGCCTCTAGCATCCATCAGCCAAACTGAAACTAGCATTGTTCATAGACAACCATTTAGAATAGGTTTGTGAGGAGGAGTGTGGTAGACTTAAAATTGCAAAGTATGTAACCATTACTCAGCATGTAGGCAAAAACCTCTCATTGTAAAATTTTAACTCTTGTAAATAAGTCATTGGAATAGCTGTCATTTTACCTGTGAATGAATAAATACAGCAAGATAGTTTCTGATATACTCCCAATTTACTTACAACATATTTGTATATATTAGATAGTAAAAAGGCATATATACACTGTGTATACAAAAATAATGCCTCGATAAAGGTTGGTGTTCAGCCATATTGGCAAATAAATCTTTTATTCAATCCAATATATGCCTTTTTACTATCTAATGATTTAAGTGTATGGATTGCTCTATTTTCAGAACAAATATTTATTTAGTTTTTTTTTACCAAATGTAGTGTGAATACAAAGTATTTGATTGTTACTAGATTTCATTTGTATTGTCCTAAAATGCTTACTATATTTTAAACAAAATCTTGTGTTACATTTTATCAGTCAATCAAGTCCCTGATTGACCTTTATGAAAAATATTTTTGCTAATGTTTGATATCTAAAATAGTGTCATGTGCAACCTTCCCTTTTTTATTAACAAAGTAGCCACATTTATGTTGTGATGCACATGAACAAAGTTCTACATTTATCGAGACAAGGATGAACCCTGCTATAAAAATGAAAAATTTCTAGCAGATGCATACAACAAAATGTTGCCTACATCATTGACAGGCAAAGTTTGATAAACTGGTTGATAATGATTGAGTTACTCATTTAATGTAAAAAAAAAAGTGAACCCTACACAAAAGGATTTAGAACTGGAGATATAAATATTTGTGTTCCTGAAATTGTAAGGATCTGCTATTTACACAGGTCTTTATAGATTCAATTTCTAATGATGCTTTTAAATATAATTGATATTGATCAACTTTCCTTAGGTAGTCACATCACAGCATTATTGTCATTTAGAAAATTATAAAAGACAAACCTCAGAAAATTGATTTGCTGGGACGATATTGATATAAAAAGATCAGCTCTCTCATCAAAGCTAGATGCCGTTTAAAACCTCAGAATTACAGAAAGGTAAAGAGGAAAGTTTAAAGAATAGCAAAATATAATTAATCAAATTGTGACGGTATATATATATATAACAAGGGACAAGTGTGTACACCAAATAGGTGCATGGTGACTTGTGTGCTCAACTCTGGTGTGGTGCAGGTTCAACGCCAAGAGGCGTCACTGGAGGCGCACCAAGCTCAAGCTGTAAATTGTTCTGTCACCTGTTGTTCAGAGGATAGCAATAAAGGCTTACCAACCTCCTATGTATCATCTATATATATGCCAACACTCCCAATAAACACATAGTTGACTGAACATTTTTGCTATAAATTGTGATTTTTATATTCAGTAATACTTCTTTAATATAGCTTTGAAGTGACCAGAAAGCCTTAAGTGAATAACTATTAAAAAAGTAAAAAAGTATTCATTTAGAAGGGCAAGTGATTTCATGCTCATCATTTTGTTTCAGCCTCTTGAATCATTGATGAATGTTGTCATCTTTGGTTAACATCTCCATTACAGCTGGTTCTTGGTCAACATTTATTTTCTACAACTTCATTTTGTCCTCGAAATCTATAATAACAATACATATAACAAAAAACAATACATCTATTGCTTGCTAACAAATCATTGTAACCATATTTGACTGAAAAAATATTTTATAAATAGTTGAGTCAATTGAATATTTAGTGTTTGCCTTTTGGTCCAGATAACCAAATCTACTTCAAGTTCAGGAAAATTAGTGAAACAAATGTTTTTGAGTGTTTCTAATTGACTAGCTCTGTAAAGGCTTCAAATTTCTTGGTTTTTATAAATGGAATTAATAGTGGATATTCCAAATTGTTTTAAACTTTTTTTTAATAACAATTTTGTCATGACTTCTAAAGAAATTGCCATGTATTTTTGTTTATTGGTAACAAGCGCTTGAAGTAATTCAGTTATTAAAATATTTTATTCAACTTGCCTGTTCACAAAACTTGCAATCAATTTTTAATACACTTTTAGAAAATGTAGGAATCTGAAATTTGGTACACTTTTCAGAACCCAATGACAATGCAAGTTGACAAATTTTCAGACTTCTTGGTTGTCAGATGGCCAGGAATGAACACATTTCTATATATTTTTTAAAAAGTCCTATGTTATACACACTTTACAAAGAATTGACCTATCTGCCGTGAACAGGCTTCCGTCTATTTAAGGCCTAATCCCCTTTTGTAAATTCATGACTAAAAACTAACTAAATAATAAATAAAGCTTTTATTTAAATGCACTAAAAAGGAAACAATATTTTCATCTTTGTCATTGAGCAATTAGATGTATCTGAGTGAAAATAAAAGTGGTGGTGGACGATCATGAATTTTAAACCTAAGGTGATTTAATATGTAGGAGCTGATAAGTGTTTGCTATGTTTTACCTCTTCTCTAAATATGATCTTCCCTTTATTCTCACTCAGATACATCTAATTGCTCTCTGTATCCCTGGATTGGGATCCTTACTGAGGTCTATCAACGGGTCAGTTGAACTCAGGTTTTTAAAGAGGTCTATTTCTCTTCTAACAATGCTGCTTTTGGTCCACGACTGCTTATTCGTCGGAGTTATTCTGATTGTTTAGCAGCTGGCCTTCATATCTGAAGGTTATTCCCCTATCCGCCACCTGGGGACGCGCCCTGTTTATCATTAAACAGCTTGAGGAGCATGAATACATGGAATTTGTGTAATCTTTACACAAGGGGATAAGAAACAACAATATTTTTTTCCTTTTTAGTGCATTTAAAGCTTTTAAATTTTTTTTTTTAGCAATTTAAACTAAAAATAATTTAAAATGAGAGAGTAACATGTAGTTGGTATATTTTAATTTATATGATTAACCTGAATAATCTAATTATAGCTACACAAGGTAATAAGACCTAATCCAAATAATTTAATTGTGTGTGACGTTTCAGTAACAGCATTGTTACCATCATCAGACAAAAGATTAAATAATAAAAATTAATTCGTATGAAGAGAAACCAGAGCGATATGATTAGAAAAAATATCGCAGCATGTTCTTAAATAGTACTGTTATCACAAGTTTTTTTAGAGAAAACCACACCAAGATGCTCTGCGGTGAGGACCCGACTTGTACCTTCTGTAATTCAAAACTAAAAAATGAAATCACTCACTATATTTTTGATTGCCCTGCTCTGAAAGAAGAACCCTTATGCTCAAAACTGGGCAACTCTGTGCTTCACTTCCATCAATAATTGACAATATGACCCAGAATAAGTATATTGCTACGGCGTTTTATGGTTTCCAAAAGTCCATATCTCAGAAGAAGGCCAAGTGATACTCACTCCTCACTTTCTTACTGCTACTCTTTTTGTGTTGATTTCTTGCTTCCCTCTTTCTTTTTTTTTTTCTTTTCTTTTTTTTTTTTTTTTTTCTCTTTTTCTTCTTACTCTGTATATATCGATATTTCCTTTGTCTCACTGCTTTGTTCTTATGCATACCTCTGGTGAATCCTGTATAGGGTCAGTGACCCTAAATAAAGGCTTTTTTGTTGTTGTAGTACTGTTATCAAGTGTGTAAACAAGATAACTACTTTTTAAGAACATGCTGGGATATATTTTTTATCATTTATTCTTTTGTTTGATGATGGTAACAATGCTGTTACTAAAATGTCACACACTATTAATTTATTTGGATTAGGTCTAGTATCTATAGTCCAAATTGTGCCTTATCATGAATCTATTTTGAGATTTTTTTTTTTTTTTTTTAGTAAAAATATTCATTTTTTAAAAAAGCAATGGCGTTGGGCCACAGAAAAATTGTATTTTTGAAAATTTGCTAAATACTACGTATTTAAAATCAGGTGCTATAAAGAAGGGGTGCTATAGACAGGTTTAACTGTATTTTACATAATTTTATAAAATTATATTTAACTTGTGTTCTATTGGAAAATTATTATACCATGTTTTCTCCTGTAGAAGGGCGTCCGTGCCCAAAAGCTAGAGAATAATAAAAATGTTTTGAAAAGACACTTTTTCCTGGAGGGGCCTGATTAATTTTACTCAATAATTAGTATAAAAGAAAACAAGACCTAATCCATGGGATTATATAATCCAAATTGTGCTTTATCATTTTTCAATAATTAGTAGTATTGACAAGATACAAGTACAAGAGAAAAAGGAATATACAACACAATGTATTATACATAATCAGTCATATATACAGTTTATACATGGATGGATTAAGGGTAGAGGGGATTATCTATAGTCTGGATATATGCATATAATCTTAGAGAGTCGGTGGAAGGATGGTCTAAACCATTGGTTTTTGACCGCTACGACCCGGGTTCAATTCCCGCATTGGACACTTTTTTCTGATAAAAAAAAAAATGCTCCAATGGCCCCCCATTCTTGCAAAAGTCCAACCCCACCAGTGAGTGAAAGTAACCAAACGGGGCTCTAGCACATTTGTAAGTGCAAAAGTCAAACTGCTTTTCACATGTGTAGACGTGGTGCACTTACAGTAAAAGCAGTCGCCTTCTTCTACCCACTGTGATTATCATGGCCTGTACCATGTGTACTAGGGATATGCAAAAATAAAGTCTTAAGGGTTAATTAATTGTTCATTCACCCCGTTGTTCAGTATTAGCCAATGGATTCATTAAGTTATTTTGAATATCCCTTGCAGTTTTATAAAATTTAAAATGTTCAAAAGTGGAGCTCAGGTCAATCAGTGTAGTATTAAGCCAGTTGTACATTTGTTTAGAGTTGGGTTGGGGCAAAAGGGAATCACCCAGCAATCCTTCTCTGTATTCCACCATGAGAGGGCAGTAGGCTGTTAGGTGTGTAATTTCATCTTGTATTATATTTTTGTATAAGTCACAATGTTGTGTGGGAATCAAGTTTCCAATGTTTTGAGCAATTTTCAGGAAAATTATCCAGAAAAGTCTCAAGTTGTGCTATGAAATGTTTCAACAGCAACCTAGTATTTAAGTATGTTTCAGTTATTATTGAAAATATTCTGATATTTAAAGTGATTATAGTTAATGGAAGATGAAATTTGTACATTTATCTTTTTGAATAGATTGTTCTATTATGATAAGCACAATTTGGATTATCTATATATATAAAAATGAATGTTTGTATGTTTGTTTGTTTGTATGTCCAGTATACAAATTCGCAGTAGTTCACTAATTCAAACCAAAATTTCCATACATAGGTAAAAAAATACGGGGAAGGCGATAGGCTATTTAAAAAAAATATATAAATCAATTATTAAAACTATATATTCAAATTATTCTACTTAGCTCATGAACAGCGCCCTCTATCAAAGATTAGATTAAATTATGCTGATGCAAACAAATAGAAAATGCTAATAACAAACAATTATTTAAAAAAATCTTATCTAAATACAGTAAAACCCCTCTATAGTGAACCCCAATGGGACAGAGCTTTTGGTTCACTATAGCCACGGTTCACTATAGCCACGGTTTGGCTATTTTTTTTTACTTTTCAAAAATTTTAGACTGTATAATTAAAAAACAGCCATACACACAAGTAGAGGCTGCCTCTTAATAGTGGTCACTTTATTTTAATTCCCTTAATTGACTAATTTCCTTATATTAATACTGAATAATAATAGAAATCATTAGATAATAGGTTCTTCTTATGATTAACATACATGTACCTCTATGTCTAAGTTAAAAATCAAGACAAATCCTAGGCAAAGTTTTATTAAATATATATTCAAAGATATGAAATGATTTTAAAACATCATTATCACATTATATAATACAATTTTTACTTGAAAAAATGGCTCTAATACCTTGTTGTTTCAAAGCATTCTTCCAAGCATTGCACCATTCAAATAAAGTTAGTGTTTTTCTTCCATTTCATGTTTCCCCATATTCTTCTAGGTCTAGATTTCGTTTTTTTTTTTTTTAACCTGCCATGCAAAACATTGCTGACTTTAAAATCACCATAGTTAATGGCATAAAAATAATTCTTATTTCATCACGGGACCGTTTATTTGGACTTTTTTTTTTAGCCCTAAAACGTACGATCGCGATCGCGGCAAAAGTTGAAGTTGATTCCTCTTTGTAACAATTTTTAATAACTTTATATTTTATCTTTTATAATAGAAAAGTTATATTCTCTTATTTTAATATGTTCTTAACATTTTGCCTATGTTGTTTCACTTTGAAAAGTTCTGAAAATGGCCTTTTTTTTTATTTAAAGAAATAATGCTTTTGTTTTTAAAATGCCTTTGTTTTCTTCATTTTGGAAGCCATTTGCATTTTTTATATTTCAAATTTAATGGATGCAAAGATATTCTAATTAATAAAAAGTATAATGTGTAAAAATTTATACAACATACAGCAAAAATAAAGTGCAAAAATCAAACAAACAATGCCGCTAAATTTATTGTTTTGAAATCGCGATCCGCGAGCTTTAAACATGCTCAAAATTTTGTTTTTTATTTTTTTTTTTAAATTACAATTCTAAGTTCGTTATAAGCATAGTATTTTTAATAGATTTTATCATTTTGGGACCCGAAATAGGTTCGTTATAGGGGTAGTTCGTTATTATAAAAATCGCAAAGTTCGTTATAACGATGGTATTTTCAATGGAATGGAATTGGGAATCGGCGTGGGTTCGTTATAAGGGAAGGTTCGTTATATCCAGGGTTCGTTATAGCGGGGTTTTACTGTATATATCACTCGAGTAGATATGCACACGGGTCAATCCCGGGGCGAAGCCCCGGTCACCCGTCTATTAGATTATGAACACAAGGTAATAAGACCAAATCCAAATAAATGTATAGTGTGTGACACTATGGTAACAGCGTTGTTACCATCTTGGTTTCAGCACTTTTGTCTGAAGATGGTAACAATGCTGTTACCGAAACATCACACACTTTTTATTTATTTGGTCTTATTATCTTGTGTTTAGATTGTTCTATTATAGTTGAATTATTTTTAGTAATTCGTTTTGTACTATGATGGAAACCATACAGCTTTTCAAATATGTATGTGTGTGAAAATTCATTCTTATCTAGAATATTTGAAAGATTTTGTACAAGTCTGGCCTCTGTTGGATCTCTCCAGAGGGAACATGGTAATCAACATCTTAATCACTCGCAGCCAAAATCTTAGTTCAGTAACCACCACTTCTAGTGATACTCTTCCACTTTCAGCTCTTAGTATGAATCCTGGTGTATAATTTAGGTATTTTAAAATAAGGTATTAGCAACAGGCAAAAATGTAATAATATCAAAATTATGTTTAAAAGTCTGCCCAAAGATATTTGAACCAGCAATTTGTTTCACCCTTAACTATATTAAATAATAAATTTAGCATATGTACATGTTGAGTAATCCAGATGTATACTAACAACTGTATTTCATTACCATGATCTAATATTCCTTCTTACCTTGCCTTAATCTCTTTTATATATCGCTTTCAATGAATGAAAATACTGTAAAGGAAGCTATGCTTCAAATTCTTATAACCTTCATCCATCAGCTGAGAAATTATTTCATTAAGACCAAAAATCTTGGTGCATGTATCATATGTAAATTCCAGTGTTTTATTATTTTTTTTTAATTCCTTTATATTATTTTTTTTCCCCCCTAGGATTTACCCTTTCATATCTGTTTATGAGCTCAATTGTCTTAATTATAATGTATAAATTTCATTATCTCAATATTGATTGTGATTAACTTTTGTTTTTTCATCTTCCTTTGCAATGAATCCGTGGTAAATCCATTAAGGTACTATTACTTTTTATCCTGCATGTATCCTTACATTTCTCCTTGGAAAATCTGTATAAGACTAAAAGGTCTTAATAAAGATTTTTGTTGTTGTTTTTGTATTTCATTACCACCTACAAGTCCAATGATAACAAGGTTCCTGAAAAGTGTGTATAGCCAAAATTGCAAGTTTTCATAGTAGGGGTGATGGAATTTACAATTACATCCCCAGAATCAATCCCACATTGGACATTTTTTTTTGGAGTGAGTGTAACTAGCCAAACTTCTTGTATACTCCATATATCTCCGCTAGGTGGCGGCACGAATAGGCAGCACGCAACGTCGCTCTCGGTAAGTGAACCGTCTGACTAAAATATTTTCTCTATTTTTACTAAAGTGCAAACTCAATCTATCTGAAATGAAACCTACATATCCAATATATCTTACCACCATAATTTTATGTCTATTAGACAAGAATTCTGAGCCAAATTTACATACTTTCAAGCCGGATACATACGGCGGCAAAGAGATTTGCTTATCACGTGGGAATCTTTCACTCTCAAAATATTTCCGAAACTTTCACCTTATATGTGTAGTTTTAATGCTCTTAATATTAGCTGTATACTCCATATAAACTGTAAATAAGCAATTTAGAATGTAGTAGCAATGAACGTAGCAAATCCTGTGAGTCCTGTTTTTTAATAGTTTTAGAGATGATCTCCAGTAATATACAGTAAAACCCCGCTATAACGAACCCTGGATATAACGAACCTTCCCTTATAACGAACCCACGCCGATTCCCAATTCCATTCCATTGAAAATACCATCGTTATAACGAACTTTGCGATTTTTAGAATACCGAACTACCCCTATAACGAACCTATTTCGGGTCCCAAAATGATAAAATCTATTAAAAATACTATGCTTATAACGAACTTAGAATTGTAATTAAAAAAAAAAAATTAAAAAACAAAATTTTGAGCATGTTTAAAGCTCGCGGATCGCGATTTCAAAACAATAAATTTAGCGGCATTGTTTGTTTGATTTTTGCACTTTATTTTTGCTGTATGTTGTATAAATTTTTACACATTATACTTTTTATTAATTAGAATATCTTTGCATCCATTAAATTTGAAATATAAAAAATGCAAATGGCTTCCAAAATGAAGAAAACAAAGGCATTTAAAAAAAAAAAGCATTATTCCATAAAAAAAAAAAAAAGGCCATTTTCAGAACTTTTCAAAGTGAAACAACATAGGCAAAATGTTAAGAACATATTAAAATAAGAAAATATAACTTTTCTATTATAAAAGATAAAATATAAAGTTATTAAAAATTGTTACAAAGAGGAATCAACTTCAACTTTTGCCGCGATCGCGATCGTACGTTTTAGGGCTAAAAAAAAAAAGTCCAAATAAACGGTCCCGTGATGAAACAAAAATTATTTTTATGCCATTAACTATGGTGATTTTAAAGTCAGCAATGTTTGGCATGGCAGGCTAAAAAAAAAAAAAAATCTAGACCTAGAAGAATATGGGGAAACATGAAATGGAAGAAAAACACTAACTTTATTTGAATGGTGCAATGCTTGGAAGAATGCTTTGAAACAACAAGGTATTAGAGCCATTTTTTCAAGTAAAAATTGTATTATATAATGTGATAATTATGTTTTAAAATCATTTCATATCTTTGAATATATATTTAATAAAACTTTGCCTAGGATTTGTCTTGATTTTTAACTTAGACATAGAGGTACATGTATGTTAATCATAAGAAGAACCTATTATCTAATGATTTCTATTATTATTCAGTATTAATATAAGGAAATTAGTCAATTAAGGGAATTAAAATAAAGTGACCACTATTAAGAGGCAGCCTCTTCTTGTGTGTATGGCTGTTTTTTAATTATACGGTCTAAAATTTTTGAAAAGTAAAAAAAAAATAGCCAAACCGTGGCTATAGTGAACCGTGGCTATAGTGAACCAAAAGCTCTGTCCCATTGGGGTTCACTATAGAGGGGTTTTACTGTATGTTTTTGACATAGTATTTTTGTCACTCTCATTGCAAGATCATTGCAATACCAGAGGTCGGCAACGTTTTGAGTCGGAAGAGTCAAAAGTTACAATTTCCAAAATTCCAAAGTATTTAAAGAGAAAGACATCTTTTTCTTAAAAATATGAGTTTCTTTTTTATTCTATATATAGAATATATAGACAATTGAGCTCATAAACCAATATGAAAGGGTAAATCCTAGGGGAAAAATATATATATAAAGGAATAAATAAAAAAAAAAAAACCCTGGAATTTACACATGCACCAAGATTTTTCGTCTTAATAAAATAATTTCTCAGCTGATGAATGAATAATAAAAGAAACAAATTCGCGAAAGGTTTTATCTTTATTTTTAATATTTGCAGCACAATTATTCGATTACTATAACATCTTTTTCTTACCAACAATAAATAGTATTCGCATGAATAAGGTTTTTATTTATGCGAGTACTTCACACAGCTTCACATTCAAAGAGTCACATGTGGCTCACGAGCCGTAGGTTACTGCCATATACCATGCTAACAATAAACTTTAAAAAGGATTTAATTCAGTGTCAAGATCCAGTTCAAACATTCAGACAGGTTCAAAATTTGAAACAAGACCATCTCCCTCAAGAAAAACCTTGGTAAACTTGACTGATATAACCCAACCTTCAAGGAGAGACCACTTACAGTAGAGTATGTTTAAAGGTCTCTTATTGAAGGTTTATTAACATGCACAACATAACCTTCATGAGTAAACATGCCTGTAGAATGTACAGTTTTCATTACCAAAATTTTTACCAATTAGCAGCTCGCTGGTAAATGGGACACCTCTCTGTAAAGGACACTTTGGCTCAGCAACTAGGTGTTGTTCTTTAGAGAGAGGTTCTACTGTATATAGCCATCACAAGCTCTGCACCAAGTTTACCCCTCTGGTACAAGAACATGTGCTAGCACCTCTGAACAAAAGATTTTCTAATAACATGGGTCTACTTGGCAAGCTGTGTTCACCTGGTTAGAGACACAAGTTAAGGGTCTAATTTTATCTTGACAGGATCAGTGGATGTATAAACCAATTTACAACAGACACAACCTGGGGTTGAATCCCACATTTAGCACTTTTTCTAAAACAAAAGTTACTTTAATGGCCCCAGATTCTTGCACAAGTCCAACTCCAGTGAGTGCAAGTAACCAAATGGGGCTGTGATATATTTGTAAGTACAACCTACTTTCAACATGTGTAGACATGTGGTGTACTTAGAGTAAAAGCAGCCTCCAATTACTGCCCACCATGATTATCATGACGTGTACCACATGTACTAGGGAAAATAAAACCTTGAGACATAGTCATCAACGTCATATCATGCCATCCAAATGAGACTTAAAAAGTAGAGAAGGGTGGAACACCTCCTGATTGTGAAAATGTTGATGGCCCATTGTCATCTATCATAAAAATATTGGGGGTCGGTGGAAGGCTGGTTAAACCGTTGGTTTTCGACCACTACGACCCGGGTTCGATTCCCGCATTGGACACTTTTTTCTGTTTAAAAAAAATGCTCCAATGTCCCCCTATTCTTGCAAAAGTCCAACCTCACCAGCGAGTGCAAGTAACCAAACGGGGCTCTGGCACATTTATAAGTGCAAAGTCGAACTGCTTTCACATGTGTAGACATGTGGTGCGCTTACAGTAAAAAGCAGCCGCTAACTACCCCCCATGATTATCATGGCCTGTACCACGTGTACTAGGGATAAGCAAAAAATATATATATATATTAACTGATTATTTTCTAGAGAATTGGTTCCAATTCCCTTTCTTTAAATATCAAGGGAACAAAACCATGTGTGTGTTTCTGGCTGATGTCCCTCATCAGCATGGTGCAGGTTGTACTAAGATGTTTTTTTTTAAATTATCCTCTTGTATAATTATACAAGGTCATGGAGCCTGAATTCATAGAGGTGGTCTGGTTGAGGCCTCTTTGGTACTGTAGATGGTGTATTGTGGGAAGATCTTTACACCATTCTGGAAGAGAAGCGGTGTTGTATGGCCAGTTTTGAGCCTGGCATATACAGGTTGATACCTGTTGGTTCATCCCACATTCCAGAATAGCTTCAGGCATTTGGTTCAGATATCATTGATGGAATATTGACTCCTGGATTTTTGCTTGGATGTTTCTTTTTTGTAGGCATTTGAAAGAGTTGAAATAAAGGTCTGAGTTAGGTATTGCTGATGATTTTGCAATCGCATCTGGTGTGTCATTGTCCTTCAGTCCTATGTGGCATGGAATCCACTGGAAGGTTATTTGTGTGTTCCTGTGAAGCTTGTCTAAATTCAGAGCAATCATCCTCAGGGACATTTTAGAGCTGGTGTAACAATGGCTTGTATAGCTGACAGTGAGTCTATGAACAAAACAAGTTTATGTGGGGTTTCCTTAACAATGTATTCTAGGGCTAGGCTGATAGCTTCCAGTTCAGCTTTGAGCACAGAGCTCCCAAATTTGTTGGTGACCTTGATTTCCTGATTTTGGTTTCTGTCCTGTATGAGCACAACACTCCCATCTAACAGTCTAGATCCATCAGTGTAAATTTTTATATAGTTTGTTCCATATTGATTTATCCTTTCAAGTACTAGGGACTTGAGTATATGTGGGTTTTGATTTTTATTGTTAAGTTGATTTCCTATATCTATATTAAATATTATTTCTTTGCACTTGTGATATGGTGGAAAGAGCGGGTGATTTGTAGTTTGTGATTTGAAGTAGGTCAGTCTTTGCTTACATATTTGGGATTCTTGGGATCTAATAGGATTAATTTCATTTAAGATTGAAATATTTATTCTTTTATCTGTCCATGGCACTATGAGTAACTTTCTCCATGTCCACATTTCAAATGATTTTTCTTTCTTCTTTTCTAAAAGTCCAGCTCTCACATCCAAGAGTGACCACAGGAAATACCAATGTGCCTCTACAATTCTCTTTGTCTTAAATGAAATGCCTTTCACAATCTTGTCCAACATATTTTCATAAATGTTTGTCTGTTGATGATTCCCTATTTTAACTCGGATCCAATCAGGAGTTGACATTTAAAATATTTTGTAATTATTATTGTTTAGGAATTCAAAGTAGGAACAAATGGCAATTTCCAGGTCTATATCATGAACTTCCTTGGAAATTTGAGCAAAAATTAATCTGAAAATATTTTATGATAAGGCACAATTTGAAATATAGATTATTTTATTACCTTGTGTTTATAAAATATTTTAAATATTTTTGCGTTCGTGTCTGGATGGCGAGGTTCAATAGGGATACAGAAATTTATTGGGAGTGTTTGATACGAAAGAATAAATTAAATAGGAGATAAACTGAAGGCTTTGCAGAAGAGTAAATAAACAATAGATCTTCACAGTACTTAGAGGTGATAACAGTCCCCAATGTCCGGGAGAGAGAGTCACCGTCAAGATGCTGCAGACAATCGCAGTTCTGACCCGCAGAGGTCCACATGTCGAGAGGCTGCGTCGACGATATCACGGTCAATCGTTTGTAAACATGTCGTTGAACATATGACAATAATCCACCCGCACACACCAGCGTGGCTTTTTCTATATCCTTCCCAAAGAATCCAGCAGCTAGGGAGAGTACACGTTGAACAGGTAGCGCACACTCAGAGAACTGTCTCGCAGGCGCCAGCCTGTGATAATCAAAACTGGTGGGAAGAACATGCTAGAACGTTCGGCGCGCCCCAATTGGCTGACCCAGTTGTGACGTCATAGCCGTTCCTTCTGCCTGCAGGCTTCACGCGTGCTATATCGTGTCGTTGCAAACAAAGCAAGATTTTCCAATCGGTCTGCCGACTAAGACTTTAAAAATCAAGATTTATTGTTTTAAAATAAGCCCTGATCATCATAAAGAAATTATGCATATTTTCGCAGTCGCTAACTTCTACCCACCATGTTTATCATGGTGATAAGAAAGAAGATGATTATCATGGCTGTACCACATGTACTAGGAAAAAGTATATTTTCAATAAAATGAGATGGGGAAGTCATATTTTTATTATTTAAAATATTACCCATTAAAGAAGAGTTCCAAATACAGTAGAACCTCCATGAAAGGACACTCCCGCTAGAGGACACCTTTCTACAAAGGACAGTTTTCATCACCAAAATTACCATTTTCACTATTTAGTAGCTCTCCGGTAAGAGGACACCTTTCCCTAAAAGACACTTTGGCTCTGCAATTAGGTGTCCTTTACAGGGAGGTTCTACTGTATTTCAATTATCTTTGCGAGTGCAAATTGCACTAAATACTGAGATCTCTAAAATTATATAAAAACATTTTATATAGCTTAAATTGAGGGTATAAGGTGGTAGGTCTCATCATATATGTTGGGAGAATAGATAAAGAGTTATCTATATATATAAAAATCAATGTTTGTTTGTTTGTAAGTCCGGTATACAAATTCGCAGTAGTTCACTAATTCAAACCAAAATTTCCATACATAGGTAAAAAAATACGGGGAAGACGATAGGCTATTTTAAAAAATATATAAATCAATTATTAAAACTATATATTCAAATTATTCTACTTAGCTCACGAACAGCGCCCTCTATCAAAGATTAGATTAAATTATGCTGATGCAAACAAATAGATAATGCTAATAACAAACAATTATAAAAAAAAATCTTATCTAAATATATATCACTCGGGTAAATATGCACAGGGGGCAATCCCGGGTCACCCGTCTAGTATTAAATAAAATGTATTGTTAATAATTTTTCACATAATTTTATATAAGGTAGAGTTCTCGAAATGTATCAGTAAAACATATAGTCTCTCTCTTGGACATACTTATTCTTTAGATCTATTCAGGTAAAACTGTAATATGACTTTTGGGACTTGCTGTGATTGTCGACCAGTTCGTTGAATGGGCCATTCCTCTATATTTTAACAATTTAAATTGTTTTGAAATGAACTGCCGTATCATTCTGATATTTATTTTTCTCATTTTCTGCAAAGGGACAATATGATTTTAAAATAAAGTAAATAGAAAATGAGAGAGAAAATCCCAGAATTGTGAGAGAAGTGCGCAAAGATGTTAATGCAGGATCATGGAGAGAGAAGCAAGCAATAAAATATCAAAAAGAAAAAGTTTCAAAATTGTCTCACAGAAGATTTGTTGAGAAAATGAAAAACAAAGAACTGCTCACAAAGAAAACAAATTAAATTTGAGACAGAAGACCTGCAATGTAATTTATAAATGATTTATTATTGAACTTATTTATCTGTTACATTATAAAGGTATGGTACACAGAGAGTCAGCCGGTGGAAGGGTGGTCTAAACTGTTGGTTTTCGACCGCTACGAGGCAGGATCAAATCCCACATTGGGCACTTTTTTCTCTTCTTCCTTATCTCCACTCAATCACACTAAGGTATCAAACCCCTTGGCAGAGCTGACTGCTATAGGGCGCGTCCCCAGGTGGCGGATAGGGGAACGACCTTCAGATATGAAGGCCAGCTGCGAAACAAGCAGAATAACTCTGACAAATAAGCAGTCGCGGACCAAACAGCAGCATTGTTAGAAGAGGAGTAGACCTCTTTAAAAATCCTGACTTCAACTGACCCGGTTGATGGACCTCAGCAAGGGTCCCACTCCAGGGATACGGAGGAGCTGCGTCTGTACTCATGTTAGAGTCGGCAGCAAAGGCGTCTGCTTCCATGTTAGGAACGGCCTCAAACTACAGGCAAAGTCAGACTTTCACCAAAGTGTGCCTGGATCATGGTGCCATGATCAACGAAAGCTGCACCCCTATACCCCATTCCATGAGATCAGATGTTGATTTGCATGCTGCATCGCCCGTCGCGCAGAATAAACAGGGGCGCGTTCAGGACTTAGGTAGAGGGTTCTGTCCGATAAGTATAATACAGTCTCCACAAACTTCACACTTTGCAACTTCCAAGCAATTGAGCATTCTGCAGTGCAACATAAATGGATTGTGCTCAACAGCAACAAAAATAAAATTAGAAGAAATAATGGAAATAGCTGAAAAACAAAAGATACAAATTATAGCCCTACAGGAAACCAAATTAAATGAAAAGTACAATCTCAAATATAAAAACTACAATATCCTCAGAAAAGACAGAAATAAAGAAGGGGGTGGCCTTGCATTTTTAATCAAGAATTTGTACTATGAAGACATAGCTATTAATATTCCAAACACATCAGACCTCGAAGCCCAAGGTATCAAAGTCTACCTCAATCAAAACAAAACCATCAACATATTCAATATGTATCACCCACCAAACAATAAACTTATTGACGATGGAACAATGGCTCAATTTCTTACAGACAACACTATTATTGTAGGTGACCTTAATGCCAAACATCAACTTGGCAGAGCTGACTGCTATAGGGCGCGTCCCCAGGTGGCGGATAGGGGAACGACCTTCAGATATGAAGGCCAGCTGCGAAACAAGCAGAATAACTCTGACAAATAAGCAGTCGCGGACCAACAGCAGCATTGTTAGAAGAGGAGTAGACCTCTTTAAAAATCCTGACTTCAACTGGCCCGGTTGATGGACCTCAGCAAGGGTCCCACTCCAGGGATACGGAGGAGCTGCGTCTGTACTCATGTTAGAGTCGGCAGCAAAGGCGTCTGCTTCCATGTTAGGAACGGCCTCAAACTACAGGCAAAGTCAGACTTTCACCAAAGTGTGCCTGGATCATGGTGCCATGATCAACGAAAGCTGCACCCCTATACCCCATTCCATGAGATCAGATGTTGATTTGCATGCTGCATCGCCCGTCGCGCAGAATAAACAGGGGCGCGTTCAGGACTTAGGTAGAGGGTTCTGTCCGATAAGTATAATACAGTCTCCACAAACTTCTAACTTTGCAGCTTCCAAGCAATTGAGCATTCTGCAGTGCAACATCAATGGATTGTGCTCAACAGCAACAAAAATAAAATTAGAAGAAATAATGGAAATAGCTGAAAAACAAAAGATACGAATTATAGCCCTACAGGAAACCAAATTAAATGAAAAGTACAATCTCAAATATAAAAACTACAATATCCTCAGAAAAGACAGAAATAAAGAAGGGGGTGGCCTTGCATTTTTAATCAAGAATTTGTACTATGAAGACATAGCCATTAATATTCCAAACACATCAGACCTCGAAGCCCAAGGTATCAAAGTCTACCTCAATCAAAACAAAACCATCAACATATTCAATATGTATCACCCACCAAACAATAAACTTATTGACGATGGAACAATGGCTCAATTTCTTACAGACAACACTATTATTGTAGGTGACCTTAATGCCAAACATCAACTATGGGGATGTTCCACGCCAAACCCAAGAGGCAAAATACTTTCAAACTTATTCGACGACAATGCCTTCATGTGCTTAAATGATGGGAATCCTACCCACCATTCCTACAGTTATAATACCGCACAAGCCCTTGATATAAGTTTCTCCAGTCCTGACATTTTCCACAAATGCAAATGGCAAATATTAAAAAGTATTGGAAGTGATCATTTGCCTATTTTGATAGAAATTAGCACCAAGACCAAAACCAGCTCAATTAAAGAAAAATTCTGGAACTTCAAAAAGGCTAATTGGAATCTTTACCAGCAAAACACCAATGAAGACTTTAGAAAAGCACCCACTAGAATAAAAGATCTGGAACAAAATTGGATATCTTTCAAAAACACCATTATTAAAGCAGCCAAAGTTTCAATACCAAGAGGTAATATTAAGAAATGGATTCCAAATTATACACACCAGGCAAAAGATATTCAAACACTTATAACTAAAAGAAATGAACTACAAAAAAAGTGCACCCAAAACCAAACAAATTGTAGAACTGAACTGAACATTGTGAATGCAAAAATAAAAAGATTATACGTAAATATGAAAAGGGAAAAATGGAAACAAACTTGTGAAAACCTGAACCCAAGAAACCCTAATACAAAACTTTGGCATTTGGCAAAACAAATTGACAGAGCCCAGCCACAAACTGAAAACACAAATATAATTAAGAATACAGATGGTACCCCAGCAACTAATGACAAAAATGCTGCTAATCTTTTAGGTAATTCATATCAAATAAGTAGTAAAATCAAATTTGAAATAAAAGATAAGAAAGTTGAAAAAAAGGCCCGAAAGATTATCCATGACTGTAAAAACGTCACTAGCACTCATAATATTTTCCATGAAAAAATCAATATGAAAGAGCTAGATTATGCATTAGAAAACACTGACCTAAACAAGACTCCTGGGCCAGATGGAATCCATGGCCAAATGATATCAAACTTGGGCAAAAATGGCAAAGAAAAACTTCTTGATATTTTCAATAACTCCTGGAAAACTGGAAAATTGCCTCAAGACTGGAAAACTGCAACAATAATTCCTATTAAAAAACTTGACAAATCTGCTGATGACCCAAAAAACTACCGACCTATCTCCCTCACAAGTATTTGCTGCAAATTAATGGAAAAAATTATACTCAGACGACTCACCTACCACCTCGACACAAGAAATCTCTTACCAAAAGAACAATATGGATTTAGGAAAGGACATGGGACAATAGACCAACTCTTATTTTTCACACAAAAGGTAAAAGATGCACAAAACAGAAAACCAACTAGCCACACCATAGCCGCTTTTTTAGACCTTACACAAGCTTTTGATAAAGTATGGAAAAACAAGTTAATTACAAAATTATACAAGCATTTCAAAATTGATGGAAAAGCTATCACTTGGATAAATGATTTCCTTAAAAATAGATACATCAGGGTCAAATATAATGGAACTCTATCTAAAACCTTCAAATTGTACCAAGGATTACCACAAGGATCAGTCCTTAGCCCAACTCTCTTCACCCTATTTATTGCAGGCATAGAAGAAAAAATTTCACATAAAACCAATATTGGACTATTCGCTGATGACATTATTCTATGGAGCAGCAATACTAACTGGAAAAAAGCTGAAAGGGATTTGAACAAGACTCTTTTCCACCTAGAAAAATTTGCTAATAAACATAAATTAGAATTTAACCCCCAAAAATCTGAAACCTGTCTTTTTACTACCGATAAGAAACTATACAAAATAAGACCAAAAATTATTCTGAAAGAACAACAATTGCAATATAATAAACATCCTAAATATCTTGGCTACACCCTGGATCCAGAAATTAACTCCAGTAAACATATTGAAGAAGTTATTAGAAAAGGAAGAGACCGACTAAAAATCCTGAAATATATTTCAGGAAGAGAGTGGGGAGCCGATGCAACCACACTAAAATTAACTTACACATCTCTAATTAGACCTATCCTGGAATATGGATATCAAATCTATGGTACAGCATCTGAAACAAATCTAAAATCACTGGAAAGGATACAACTAAGTGCAGCTAGAATTATTACAGGTCTTCGAAATACCTGCCCTAATGATATTGTACTTTACGAGGCCGACATTATGCCCTTAAAGGATAGAAGAAGCTACAATCTGCCAAAATATATAAACAAAATCAAGAGTTATGGAAACAAACACAGAACTTCCAAGTACATACTTAATTGGGAATCCAATTTAAGACTCAAAAAAGAAGGCCCTCTACACCTGGCCAAAAGAAATGAATTTTTAAAATATAAAGTGGAAAAAAATTATTTAGCAGAAAAAAATTCTCCATGCAAACCACTACAAAATGTTATTTTTAATGCCACTTTAAATGAGCCCACCAACAAACTATACCAAAATCCAGAATACTTAAAACAATTATCATTAGAAATAATTAATAACATTCCTAAAAATGCAATAACTATCTATACCGATGGTAGCAGAGACGAGCTAGGACACACTGGCAGTGGCTGTCTCATCAAAACCACAAATGGCATTGAGAAAATGAACAGAAGAAACCCAGATTTTTGCTCAGTCTTCAGATCAGAACTTATAGCCATCTATGAAGCCTTAAAATCCATCAGAAATACTAATTATCAAGATATCTGGATTCTTACTGATAGTAGAAGTGCCATACAACACTTGAGTCACACAGGGGAACTCAGAGACAAAGTAAGCAGGAACATAATTGGTTATCTCCAAAAACTCTCAAAAACCTCAAAAATTCACCTTCAATGGATACCCTCACACGTTGGCATTGAAGGCAATGAAGCTGCTGATGTGCTAGCGAAAAAAGGCACAAAAGAACCCTTGCCACAGAAAAATAAACTTACTTTTAAAGAAATAGAAACAATAGCCAAAACAAAAATAAACAAGAACTGGAGGATCCCACCTAAGCACAGTTGGTACAGTGGAGTGAACCCAGGAGGAGCTCTGAAGATCAGAAATAGACATCATCAAACAACACTAACAAGATTTAGAACGGGCCATCTCAAGCCATTGAAGATAGAAAATAATAACAAAATTTATCCCACTTGCCCAAAATGTAGTTTGGTACCTGCAGCTCCAGAACACATTTTGGCTTGCATTAGATGCACTAAACAGGACCTTTGGGAGAGGCCGCTGCTCATCATAAAACAGCTCGAGGAGCATGAACTCATGGAATTCGTGTAATCTTTACACAAGGGGATAAGAAACAACAACAACAACAACATCAACTATGGGGATGTTCCACGCCAAACCCAAGAGGCAAAATACTTTCAAACTTATTTGACGACAATGCCTTCATGTGCTTAAATGATGGAAATCCTACCCACCATTCCTACAGTTATAATACCGCACAAGCCCTTGATATAAGTTTCTCCAGTCCTGACATTTTCCACAAATGCAAATGGCAAATATTAAAAAGTATTGGAAGTGATCATTTGCCTATTTTGATAGAAATTAGCACCAAGACCAAAACCAGCTCAATTAAAGAAAAATTCTGGAACTTCAAAAAAGCTAATTGGAATCTTTACCAGCAAAACACCAATGAAGACTTTAGAAAAGCACCCGCTAGAATAAAAGATCTGGAGCAAAATTGGATATCTTTCAAAAACACCATTATTAAAGCAGCCAAAGTTTCAATACCAAGAGGTAATATTAAGAAATGGATTCCAAATTATACACACCAGGCAAAAGATATTCAAACACTTATAACTAAAAGAAATGAACTACAAAAAAAGTACACCCAAAACCAAACAAATTGTAGAACTGAACTGAACATTGTGAATGCAAAAATAAAAAGATTATACGTAAATATGAAAAGGGAAAAATGGAAACAAACTTGTGAAAACCTGAACCCAAGAAACCCAAATACAAAACTTTGGCATTTGGCAAAACAAATTGACAGAGCCCAGCCACAAACTGAAAACACAAATATGATTAAGAATATAGATGGTACCCCAGCAACTAATGACAAAAATGCTGCTAATCTTTTAGGTAATTCATATCAAATAAGTAGTAAAATCAAATTTGAAATAAAAGATAAGAAAGTTGAAAAAAAGGCCCGCAAGATTATCCATGACTGTAAAAACGTCACTAGCACTTATAATATTTTCCATGAAAAAATCAATATGAAAGAGCTAGATTTTGCATTAGAAAACACTGACCTAAACAAGACTCCTGGGCCAGATGGAATCCATGGCCAAATGATATCAAACTTGGGCAAAAATGGCAAAGAAAAACTTCTTGATATTTTCAATAACTCCTGGAAAACTGGAAAATTGCCTCAAGACTGGAAAACTGCAACAATAATTCCTATTAAAAAACTTGACAAATCTGCTGATGACCCAAAAAACTACCGGCCTATCTCCCTCACAAGTATTTGCTGCAAATTAATGGAAAAAATTATACTCAGACGACTTACCTACCACCTTGACACAAGAAATCTCTTACCAGAAGAACAATATGGATTTAGGAAAGGACATGGGACAATAGACCAACTCTTATTTTTCACACAAAAGGTAAAAGATGCACAAAACAGAAAACCAACTAACCACACAATAGCTGCTTTTTTAGACCTTACACAAGCTTTTGATAAGGTATGGAAAAACAAGTTAATTACAAAATTATACAAACATTTCAAAATTGATGGAAAAGCTATCACTTGGATAAATGATTTCCTTAAAAATAGATACATCAGGGTCAAATATAATGGCACTCTATCTAAAACCTTCAAATTGTACCAAGGATTACCACAAGGATCAGTCCTTAGCCCAACTCTCTTCACCCTATTTATTGCAGGCATAGAAGAAAAAAATTCACATAAAACCAATATTGGACTTTTCGCTGATGACATTATTCTATGGAGCAGCAATACTAACTGGAAAAAAGCTGAAAGAGATTTGAACAAGACTCTTTTCCACCTAGAAAAATTTGCTAATAAACATAAATTAGAATTTAACCCCCAAAAATCTGAAACCTGTCTTTTTACTACCGATAAGAAACTATACAAAATAAGACCAAAAATTATTCTGAAAGAACAACAATTGCAATATAATAAACATCCTAAATATCTTGGCTACACCCTGGATCCAGAAATTAACTCCAGTAAACATATTGAAGAAGTTATTAGAAAAGGAAGAGACCGACTAAAAATCCTGAAATATATTTCAGGGAGAGAGTGGGGAGCCGATGCAACCACACTAAAATTAACTTACACATCTCTAATTAGACCTATCCTGGAATATGGATATCAAATCTATGGTACAGCATCTGAAACAAATCTAAAATCACTGGAAAGGATACAACTAAGTGCAGCTAGAATTATTACAGGTCTTCGAAATACCTGCCCTAATGATATTGTACTTTATGAGGCAGACATTATGCCCTTAAAGGATAGAAGAAGCTACAATCTGCCAAAATATATAAACAAAATCAAGAGTTATGGAAACAAACACAGAACTTCCAAGTACATACTTAATTGGGAATCCAATTTAAGACTCAAAAAAGAAGGCCCTCTACACCTGGCCAAAAGAAATGAATTTTTAAAATATAAAGTGGAAAAAAATTATTTAGCAGAAAAAATTTCTCCATGCAAACCACTACAAAATGTTATTTTTAATGCCACTTTAAATGAACCCACCAACAAACAATACCAAAATCCAGAATACTTAAAACAATTATCATTAGAAATAATTAATAACATTCCTAAAAATGCAATAACTATCTATACCGATGGTAGCAGAGACGAGCTAGGACACACTGGCAGTGGCTGTCTCATCAAAACCACAAATGGCATTGAGAAAATGAACAGAAGAAACCCAGATTTTTGCTCAGTCTTCAGATCAGAACTTATAGCCATCTATGAAGCCTTAAAATCCATCAGAAATACTAATTATCAAGATATCTGGATTCTTACTGATAGTAGAAGTGCCATACAACACTTGAGTCACACAGGGGAACTTAGAGACAAAGTAAGCAGGAACATAATTGGTTATCTCCAAAAACTCTCAAAAACCTCAAAAATTCACCTTCAATGGATACCCTCACACGTTGGCATTGAAGGCAATGAAGCTGCTGATGTGCTAGCGAAAAAAGGCACAAAAGAACCCTTGCCACAGAAAAATAAACTTACTTTTAAAGAAATAGAAACAATAGCCAAAACAAAAATAAACAAGAACTGGAGGATCCCACCTAAGCACAGTTGGTACAGTGGAGTGAACCCAGGAGGAGCTCTGAACATCAGAAATAGACAGCATCAAACAACACTAACAAGATTTAGAACAGGCCATCTCAAGCCATTGAAGATAGAAAATAATAACAAAATTTATCCCACTTGCCCAAAATGTAGTTTGGTACCTGCAGCTCCAGAACACATTTTGGCTTGCATTAGATGCACTAAACAGGACCTTTGGGAGAGGCCGCTGCTCATCATAAAACAGCTCGAGGAGCATGAACTCATGGAATTCGTGTAATCTTTACACAAGGGGATAAGAAACAACAACAACAACAAGGTATCAAACTTGTAAAGCTTGAGACTTTTGATGGTCTCTGCTGAGGATGAGTAAAGCACATCAATGGATGAGTAAATACAGTCAATAATGTGGTTTGGGGTTGTAGGTTGACACTTAGTACATAGTGGGAAAACCTTGCAACCATTCTGGAAAGTCATTGTGCGTAGATGCCACTCAAGTCTGGAAATCAAAGACTGTTGTTCTCTTGGGAGGACAGAACTGGTGCTTGTCCCTCCTGCTCTGTACCAGTCATATATATGTGCAGCATTAGATTTCCATTCCTGCAGGCATTGGGTTTTGATAGTACGGAGGAGGTCTCTTTCATCTAGTTGGGTCGTAGATTCCCCCTCTTCAGGTAGGCCAAGAGCTCCAGACTGCACTTTTTTTCTGATTTACTCCAATGGCCCCCGATTCTTGCAAAAGTCCAACCTCACCAGTGAGTATAAGTAACCAAACGGGGCTCTGGCACATTTGTAAGTGCAAAGTCGAACTGCTTTTCACATGTGTAAACATGTGGTGCACTTAGAGTAAAAGCAGTCGCCAACTTGTACCCACCATGATTATCATGGCCTGTACCACATGTACTAAGGATAAACAAAAAAATATATATATATGGCACTTGATCTCCTGATTATGTGATGGAAAATTTTACCGGCATGAGAATAGATTGACTTTTTACATTGACACATTTTTCTTATATATTTTTTTGTATGTGCGATGTACACTGGTCCGCAAAATTAAAGGAACAACATATTTTTTTCATTTATCTCAAATTTTATTGAACATTTATCAATGAAATTTTATACACAAATTTATTATTCCATTATTGATTAGAATACCCGAAATCAAAGAATTCTAACACGTATTTTATGCAAATTAGCCGGTCAAGCAATGATCTTCTTGCAGTCAGTGCATAAATATCTTGGATATTGTTGTTAATATGGGGTGTGATCGCCTTTAACTGATAGACAGGCTCTACATCGGTGACCCATACTAAGAATTAGGGAGTTTATCAGCTCCTGTGGAATCAACGCCCACTCTTGTGTTAAGGCTGTTTCTAGCTCATGAGTGTTTCTAGGAGGGGGTTGGAGGGATGAGATCCGCCCTCCTAGGTTGTCCCATACATGCTCAATGGGATTTAGGTCTGGGGATCGAGCTGGCCAATTCATCCGAGCAATTGCATGGTTTTGGAGAAAAGTGTCGACCACACCAGCCCTATGTGGACGGGCATTATCATCCATTAGAAGAAAGTTTTCTCCCATTTCCAATGCTTGAGGCATCACCTATGCTGCCAAGATCTCGTCCCGATACCTCTGTCCAGTCAGGGTTCCTTGTCGAAAAATATGGAGTGCTGTGCGACCGCCCAAGAAGATTCCAGCTCAGACCATAAAACCTTGGCTTCTGTAGGGATCCCTTTCAACCATATTCCGGGGATTATTTCTGGTTCCTACCTCTCTCCAGACAACATTTTAGGAATATTTATATATAACAAAAAACATATTGCCAAATAATTTTATAACAAATTTCAAATAATAAGTTATAACCAAGTTGCACTGTTATATAAATGTGGCTGTTATAACAAGATTTCACTCTTCTAAACTACACAAAAAGTGAAGAATAAAACTCGAGGGGGAGTGGTATAAACTCTCTGACAGCCACAACCTGGGGATTGAATCCTGCATTGGAAACTTTTTCCGAAGAAAAAATGGCTTCAATCTCCCCTGATTCTAGCAAAGTCCAACCCCACCAGTGAGTGCAAGTAACCAAATGACTGGCACACTTGTAAGTGCAAAAGTTCTACATGAGTAGACATGTGGTGAATTTACAGTGGAAGAGCAGTCATTAACTACTGCCCACCATGATTATCATGGTTGTTAAGGATAAAATAATTGAGTAGTGGTGTTGAGTAAATGAAAGGCAGACCTATATGATCTATACAAGGGCTCTAGCTTTATTACAAAGTAGAAAGTCTATGTACAGCATGGCACAGAGATGATATGTGGTTACTGGAGGCAGGCCTGGAGTTTCTCCACCCACTCCTGCGCTGCGGTGCCATCCGCCGCCATGAAATTGTAAGTCCGTCGGATGGTTTTGAGCTGCACACACATCAAGATACTGTGACATTGCCCAATTCAACATTGAGGATGGTTGGATTTTATATTTTGGATTTCATTAAGAAAAATGGTCTTTGATGTAACGATCTCAAGAAAATATTGGACATATCTTGTGGTTGTAAACAATATATAGGTGTATGCGTGTATATATGTATATATTTTAAATTTAATGATGTAACTGTAAATAAAATTCAAAGAATATATCTATATGTAAATAATATTTATGAATCTTTCTAAGTCGCTTTCTGTGTATCTTTCCATCCATGTTGAATATTTTCTTTGTTATATTTGTATGTACATTTAGTGCAAGTGTCCCTAGGGGGACATAGCGTTTTGAATTGAAATAAATAAATAAAAAGATGATGGTTGGAACCATCTATCTATTGAACTCAACTATTGAACATATTCCCCCCCACAATCAGATGCTTTCCTCTTTATTTTACACAACCTGGATTCAGTCCCTGGATTATGTGGTAGTGGTGTCTTGTCCATGGAGCAGATCAGATCGGTCCGTGCACCCTGATCACAATACCGGCCAACAAAGGTGCCTTGTTCTTATGGATGTCCTCTTCTGGATTGATGTCTGCCATATAGAGGGCTGCAAGGATGGCCGGGCAACTGTATATATGGTCCGGAGTGAGTTTGGTCTTGTGACAGTTATTGCAGTTCCTATAGGATCTAGTCATGTCTGGGTCTATATTCATTCCTTTAAAATGTCCTGTTCTGATTCTTGAAATTTTTGTTGTTATTTCTTTGTTAATGTTGAGGTTGCCTATGGGCTGGAGTATTTTGGTTTTTGTAATGAGTGCTGGATTTTGTCTCCAAGTTATAAGAGAGAGAGAGAGAGTTATAAGAACAACTAATGTAGCTAGAATCAAGGCCAATGTTTCCTACAAATAAGAATAGTTCATGGAATCAGGTTTACATCAAAGGAGGCCGCTGAGTCAGATCTCCGCAGAGTGCCCCCCATGGTGGGAGGGGCCGGGGTGGACACCAGGGCTACAGACACCACCTCAGCCAGGTCGATGAAGCCTTTACAGTGGGAGTCCTCCATGGCGTCGTAGTACCTCAGCTGGGACACCACAACTTGGTTATACCCCTCCTGGCAGGAATCCATTGATGGTGGATCACATATTTAATCTTCTATAAAGGAGGGCGTCTCTAGATCCACTATCCACTCCAAGAGACATACTCGAGGAGCATGAACTCATGGAATTTGTGTAATCTTTACACAAGGGGATAAGAAACAACAACAACAACAGAGACATACTTCTTGAAAGGGTTATCAGCCTTGTTGAAAATATCAATTAAATATAAGATCAGCACTCATCAGTATTAATTAAAATCAATATCTTGGTTGAGTTATTTTTAGGCTACCTGATTGACTTCAGGCAGGTATCATTGATTTCAAACTGTGGTATTGACAGTGAAACCCCTCAAAGTGACCGATCTGAATAATAAAAAATGACTTGATCTAACATCCAAAAGAGTGCCACATTTTTTTAGGTGGTCTCTCAAGAAAGGCTTAACTGTATCGGCCCCCACCATTTCCCCCGTTGGTCAAATATAAATTCCCTAACAAAACTTTATTTTCTATGAAGGCAATCAAACCAACCTGATGTTTGATGGAATCCAGCACAAACCACCGTTGCTTCCATCCCTTGAGCAGGGCTCCCCGTTTGAAGAGGTAACCTTCGTGGGTGCGGTTCTCGGCCACGTTGGCAGAGAACTGGTCGTAGTAGGAGGAGGTCTGGAGCGACGGCCCACCAGCTGTACACAGGAGTGGTCAGCCAGCGGTGGGGACACACCCGGAGGATCTTACAGGAGGAGATGGAGGAGGTATTCTCCACAGAGGCTGCTAGACTGGCAGCAGAATCTGCCTGTCTGTGCTTGGCCCCACTGCAGTTGCGAGGTACCAGCTCCATGCACTTGTCATGGCAGTTGTAGCCACAGTCCAAACACTTCAGCCCTGCGGACAAACCATTGAGTTGTTAGTCTTATATGACAGCAGTTGTTCAAAGGTTGTAATCTAAAACTGCCTCTATCAGAACTTGGACCGCACAATATTCCCATTCTGGAATATCAAAATGGTTAGATTAGAGGTAGAACTTTTTTCAATATCCCAAGTAGAGGCCATGATGGAGATTGTAAATGGTGTGAGTATATCAGGTATAAAGAAGTAGCAGTTCAAATTTACAGGATGGCACAGAGGATCCATGTAGGCACTTCTGAGGTAAAACTTGTGCAAGTCAGAGGGTACCATTAAAGCAATTATGATATACAGTAAAACCCCTCTATAGTGAACCCCAATGGGACAGAGCTTTTGGTTCACTATAGCCACGGTTTGGCCATTTTAAAAAACTTTTTTAAATTTTTAGACTGTATAATTAAAAAACAGCCATACAAACAGGAAAAGGCAGCCACTTAATAATGGTCACTTTGTTTTAATTCCCTAAATTAACCTATTTCTTTACAGTAATGCTGAATATTAAAAGAAGTCATTTGTTAATAGGTTCTTCTTATCATTAGCATACATGTTTATATATAAAAACCTATGTATTATTTAAAAATTAAGCCAATTCCCCTAGGCAAAACCTTTTTAATTATATATTTAAAAGGTATAAGAGTATTTTAGAACATCTTTCTCAAATAATATAATACTATATTTATTTGAAAAAATATGCCTCTAATACCTTGTTGTTTGAAAGTGAAAATTAAAAAAAATCAGAATTGTCTTAAAATATTGTTATTTCCATCAAAGGAATAAAGTTACGTGTATTCTGAATCAATTGAAGATGAATCAAAACTATCCAATTCAGAAAAATCGGACGCGAAACATGTTGATACGATAGCGCGATCGGTAAAATTGCGAATAAAAAACGCCAATTTGCAAAAACAAAATCGGTTGTAAAACAGCCAGCCAGGGGGAATATCCGTGAACCCTGAATGAGTCATATACCTAATAAGAATTCTATTCTAAAAATATAACTGTAGTGGTAGTTTTTGAGAATTTATAAGTCGATTTGTTTGTGGCTCATGAGACATGTGGTACTTGGGGGAACTATTTTTTTTTTTTTCTTCTTCTTCCAATTCCAGTTTCTGCATATTCTTCTGAAGTGTATATTATATTTTGTTTTTAACCTGTTATTCAAACCATTTCTGGCTTTAAAATTATTTGGAATTATTTTTTAGCCTAGGTTAAACTTGATATAGAACGCTTCTAAAAGGGCATGCTGCCACTATTTTTTTTTTTTTAGAACGCCACTCTTTGTTTCTTTTCTTTATTTTGGGAGCCATTTGTATTTTTCTTCTATTTCAAAATTGTCGAATGCAAAGATATTCTATTAAATAAAAGTAGAATGTGTAAAAATTTATACAACATACAGCAAAAATAGAATGGAAATGAAAACAAACAATGCCGCTAATTTTTTTGTTTTGAAATCTCGATCTGTGAGCTGAAACATGCTCAAAATTTTGTTGTTTTAAATTTTTTTTAAATCACAATTTTAAGTTCGTTATAAGCATAGTATTTTTAATAGATTTTATCATTTTGGGACCGAAAATAGGTTCGTTATAGGGGTAGTTCGTTATTTTAAAAATCGCAAAGTTCATTATAATGATGGTATTTTCAATGGAATGGAATTGGGTATCGCCGTGGGTTCGTTATAAGGGAAGGTTCAGATCCAGGGTTCGTATTAGCTGGTTTTACTGTATATAGTAGATTCTCAATGAGAGGACACCTGTCTATAAAGGACAAATTTTCTCTGCAACTAGGTGTCCTTTACAGGAAGGTTTTTAATACTGTATTGAAAAAAAAAAAACTTCTCAATGTGCAGAATTCAATCTATAGTTGTAGAGAGATGCTCTTTCAAGTGTCCTTTCACAGTTTGTGGTTGGATCCTGTAATAGTTTTAGAATTCAATCTGAAAATAGATATATCGTAATTTAAACAATGTTGTTAAGAATGGTTAGGAAAATCGACTCTAGATGGCGTGCGCCAGGGGATACGCCACAGAGTGCGCCCACGTGACTGTTTTCGAATATATAAAAGAAGGTAGATAGGAGGCGGCGCGCGCGAGGGAGAAGAAGGTATTAGAACGGTGGCGAGGAGAATAGTTAGATCGGCATAAGTTGTGTGGCGGAAAGTAGATCAAAGTAAGAAGTGGCGGAAGGTGGATCAAAGTAAGAATAAAAAAGGTATAGTAAGTAAGGCGGAAGAGAAGGTATAGATTCGAAGATAAAGAAAAACCCTGTCCAGACAGTTCCAAAGTGAAAGTAGATAAAGAAGAACCCTGTCCAGACAGTTCCAAAGTGAAAGTAGATAAAGAAGAACCCTGTCCAGACAGTTCCAAAGTGAAAGTAGATAAAGAAGAACCCTGTCCAGACAGTTCCAAAGTGAAGTAGATAAAGAAGAACCCTGTCCAGACAGTTACAAAGATAAAGTTAAAGACAAAGTCAAAGAGGATCAAGTCAAATAAGATAAAGTCAAAGAAACATTGTGAACTGTACATATGTAAATAGAGCCTTTTGAGATTTCGGATTAGCATATAAGAAAATAAAAGTTCATTATTATTAGAAAGGCTGAGAGTGATCTTTCTCTAGGATTTCAATGACTGGTAGTCATTCTTAGATACAACACGAAGACTTAACAAATTGGTGAGCCCGGACCTGATCCTAGAGAAGATGGAAAACCTAAGGAAGATGAGATCTCCTCTCAGAGGATTAATGACGAAGAAGGTGGCCGAAATCAAAAGGATAATAGAGGATGATCCTTTGAATAGAAAGGAGATATTAGCTCTACACCAGCAGCTAAAAAGATTGGAGCAGAGGTTTTGAATGGAAAGATCGAGACCTTACTTTTAGAAGAAGAGACTTCGGAAGACCTATTCTCAGCAGAATTGGAAGGCTGCGATGTGTATGAGCGTATGCTGACCAGAATAGAAGTAGAGGTACAAGACGCTTTGGAATCCATCGCAACGAATCAGCGGGAAAGAGATGGCTCTACTTCTGCATTATCGGAAAAGAGGATATGCAAATTGCCCAAGATGGAACTCTTGAAGTTCAGCGGAACCTTGAGGGAATGGTTGCCATGGTGGGGGCAGTTCGAGAGTATTCATAAGGACGACACCTTAAGCGATGTGGACAAGTTCCATTACCTCCATCAAGCAGTGACCAAAGGTTCCAGAGCCCAAAAATTTCTAGAAGGGTATACCATCACCGAGGCCAATTATGCAAAGGCCATAGAAGCTCTACAAGAAAAATTCGGCGACAAAGTATTACTGACAGAAATGTACGTCAGACAACTACTTGAATTGATTGTCGAGAAAGCAAGTTTTCAAAGGAGAACATTGGCGGATTTGTATGACCCACTTATGGCTTCACTGAGATCTTTGGAGTCATTAGAAGTGACTACCGATCAGAATGCAGTGTTCCTATACCCAATGGTAGAATCCAGCCTGCCTGATTATGTACTGCAGATATGGCAACGAAGACCAGAGGCAGGATACCAGTCGGAGGATAACACCGGAGAACCTAACAGCTCACAGCGATTGAATAATCTTTTAAAATTTATAAAAGAAGAAATTAGAGGAGCTGAGCGGCTGGAATTTGTACGAGCTGGCTTCAAAAGACCAGAAAGGATGCAAGAAAAACAGGAGATCCAGAGAAGAACATCACCGACAGAGGCACATCTCTTAAACCAGAGTAACAACGAGAGTTGTGCGTTTTGCGATATGCCTAACCATACGTCGAGGAATGGTAACAGACCTAAACAGATGACGCTGGAGCAACGCAGACAAAAGGCTAAGAAGGCAATAGTCTGCTTCCGGTGCCTAGGGAGGAGACATATGGCAAGGGATTGCAGAAGTAGATTTAAGTGTTTTGTATGTAAGGGCAGACACGTAGAACTGATGTGCTCAGGAAGAAGAGAAGAAATACACGAAAAGAAAGCAGATGTAAAAGAGGATAACCTGGAAGCTCCTTCAACATCAATGGCTAACCAAACATGCTCCAGTGAGGTGCTGCTGATGAGATCACAGCTCTATACAACCAGGCCAATGGCAAAAATATAGGAATTGATCCCGGGCAAAGAAGGAAAGATCAGAGTGGCAAGAGTAAAACCAACGCGGGGAATATTGATGAGACCTATTCAAAAGATTTACCCCTTAGAAGTGACCTCAGAAGAGGATATGGCTATTTTAACTCTTTGTGCTCACACAAAGAGGGTGGGGGTATGTTAAGAATGGTTAGGAAAATCGACTCTAGATGGCGTGCGCCAGGGGATACGCCACAGAGTGCGCCCACGTGACTGTTTTCGAATATATAAAAGAAGGTAGATAGGAGGCGGCGCGCGCGAGGGAGAAGAAGGTATTAGAACGGTGGCGAGGAGAATAGTTAGATCGGCATAAGTTGTGTGGCGGAAAGTAGATCAAAGTAAGAAGTGGCGGAAGGTGGATCAAAGTAAGAATAAAAAAGGTATAGTAAGTAAGGCGGAAGAGAAGGTATAGATTCGAAGATAAAGAAAAACCCTGTCCAGACAGTTCCAAAGTGAAAGTAGATAAAGAAGAACCCTGTCCAGACAGTTCCAAAGTGAAAGTAGATAAAGAAGAACCCTGTCCAGACA
Source organism: Cordylochernes scorpioides (assembly GCA_030710605.1). Lineage (NCBI taxonomy): Eukaryota > Metazoa > Arthropoda > Arachnida > Pseudoscorpiones > Chernetidae > Cordylochernes > Cordylochernes scorpioides. Next base: position 26,953,518 of record CP092882.1, read on the forward strand.
GTTCCAAAGTGAAGTAGATAAAGAAGAACCCTGTCCAGACAGTTACAAAGATAAAGTTGAAGACAAAGTCAAAGAGGATCAAGTCAAATAAGATAAAGTCAAAGAAACATTGTGAACTGTACATATGTAAATAGAGCCTTTTGAGATTTCGGATTAGCATATAAGAAAATAAAAGTTCATTATTATTAGAAAGGCTGAGAGTGATCTTTCTCTAGGATTTCAATGACTGGTAGTCATTCTTAGATACAACACGAAGACTTAACAAATGTGATATGTTAGTAATAAAGTATGACGTCTTTTCTAGTCGTCTCAAAGTGACACCAGCTTGCCACTGGACCCCAGGGGAGGGGAGGATGACCCACATAAGACTGACCAATGAGCATCAACACCCTGGGGATACAAGGAGGGACAAAAAAGAGGCGTTTGGTCCGGATGTTGACAGTTAGGTTACAGTGGATATTTCGGACAGGGCCCACTCAGTACTAGGTTCGTTGCCATCTCACGGCGGCCCTTGTGGCCGCCATTTTTGCTCCTCTCTTCCCCCGCGGCTTCATGCAGGACCCCGAGCTTTCCTCAGTTAATCCTCAACTTTCCCTTGGTCCTGGTGCCACGTGAGACGTACTAGGAGAGCGTCTTTTGATACCAAACTTTGTCCTTACTTATAAAATAAAAGGATTTAAAAGCGCGAATGTTTCTTTTATACGTAAAATGAACTTCTACTGTCCTTACTGCGATGAAAAAATATATTGGGAGGGCTTGGCTCATCAGTGGTGAACCCTCCCAGCGGTTTCGCCAATTTAATCCACCAGACCGCTTCTCAGAGCTCTAATATTGTATTGGATCATTCTGCTTTTATATTGTTGCACCAGGTTGCGGCCTGGCAGACTCTTCAGCCTGGATTCTCTCCTGTGCTGGGTCTTGCATCTTACCAGAGCGTGTTTCAACCATCCTGCAAATTTATAAAAGGGAATAACGAGATAAGTCTTCTTTAAGTAGCCACCAGAATCCTTTTTTTATTTTCTCACATCAAAGAGAGCAGTGAAGTCACAGTGTACCTAAATACAAATGATGATAATCTAAAAATAATCTGTTTTAAATAAATATCATAGAATATAAAAATAAATAAATATATAATTTAAATTTCAAATATATTAAAAATAATATAATAAATACGCCATTAATCATGATGTAACACTTCCCCCTCTCCAGAGGTCGTCACGTCCTCGTGAGTTACCTCATCAATTCTCTCAAAATAGGGTTTGAGTCTTGAGACATGGACAATCAATGGGTCTTGGCCAGGATTATCTTTCGGCTCAATTAAGTAATTTACGTTAGACAGCTTCTTTAATATTCGATATGGGCCAAAATATTTTCTCAATAGTTTTTCGCATTTTCCGATTTTCCTGACTGGTGTCCAAACTGCTACTAATTCTCCTGGTTCGTAGCTTCTTTCCATGTGTTTCTTGTCATAGTTCTTTTTCATTCTTTCTTGAGTCTTTATTGTGTTGTTAATAACTAATTTTCTTGTTCTGTTTATTTTGTCTAAGTGATGTTTTATGTATTCATCATAATCATCTTTGTCAATGTCCACCGAGATATTCCTGTCGTCCAAAAGAGACGTGGGTTCTCTTCCAAACATCAGGAAAAAGGGAGAATATCCTGTGGTTTCCTGAATTGTAGTATTGTAAGCGTGAGTGATGAATGGGAGTATTTCGTCCCAATTTTTCTGATCAGTGTTCACATACATACTGAGCATATTGATCAATGTTCTATTTAACCGCTCTGTCAATCCATTAGTCTGGGGATGATAGCTCGTTGTGAAGCAATGTTTAATCTTGCACGTTTTCATCACCTCTTTCATTAAATTACTGGTAAATTGAGAGCCTCTGTCACTAATAAGATATTGTGGGGCTCCGTGTCGAAGAAAAATATCCTCTACTAGAAATTTAGAAACTTCTTTCACTGTTGCTTCCGAGACTGCTCTTGTTTCTGCATATCTAGTGTAGTAGTCCGTCAGCACGATTATCCATTTTTTCCTGTTTTTCGTAGATGGTAGTGGACCAACAAAGTCAATTCCAATTCTTTCGAAAGGAAAGTTGGCTGGGGGGATGGGCTGTAGTAGTCCAGAAGGTAATTGGTTTGAGCCTTTCCTACTTTGGCAAAGGTGACACGTCTTAACGAATTCTGAGACATCCTTTAGCATGGATGGCCAAAAGTATTTACTCTTTATTCGGTACATGGTTCTGGCGACGCCCAGATGGCCATTCGACATATGATTGTGATATTCTTTCATAATTTCTCTCTTTTTATTCTCTGGAACCACAAGCAACCACGCCCTGCCTTCAGGGTTCGGGTTTTTCTTAAAGAGGCATCCATCTTCTTCTTTAAAGTTTTGCGCAATTGATCGCCTGCTTCCATTAAGGTTTTTCTTAACACTTTCGATAAATTTATCCTCTTCGTCTGTTATTTGATTTAAAAATAGCCTTTCAAAATCCTCATCCCAATCAGTTTCTGGTAAGGGCCCCCTAGATAAGCCATCGGCGTCCAGATGCTTCTTTCCCGATTTATGTATTATATCGAAGTCATATTCTTGAATTTTCAATGCCCATCTTGCCAATCGACCTGTTGGATCCTTCAAGTTTTTAAGCCAGCATAAGGCGTGATGGTCTGTTACTATTTTAAAGTGTCTTCCATAAAGGTAGGGTCGTAATTTTGACATTGACCAGACAACGGCCAGACATTCTTTTTCAGTGGTTGAATAATTTTGCTCCGCTTTACTTAGGGTACGACTCAAATATGAGATCACCTTCTCTTCACCACCGATGTCTTGGACAAGTGTTGCACCTATGCCGATGTTGGACGCATCAGTATGAACATAGGTAGGTGCATTTGGATTGAAGTGACCTAAAATTGGTGGACTTAATAGTGCTGTTTTTAGGGTTTGAAACGCTTCCTCTTGTCTTTCTGTCCAGGTAAATGATACACTTTTTTTTATAAGGTTGGTCAAAGGGTCAGCAATTTTTGAAAAGTCTTTGATAAATTTTCTATAATATGAACACATTCCCAAAAAGGATTGTACTTCTTTGACCTTTTTGGGCCGAGGAAAATTTCTGACAGCTTTGATGTTATGTTCCGCGGGTTTTATACCATGTTTGCTCGTTATATAGCCGAGAATCTCCAATTCTTCAAAAGCAAATCGGCATTTTTTGTCGTTTAACCTTAAATTAGATTCACGAAAACATCTAAAAACAGCTTCAAGTCTTTTGAGGTGCGTTGGAAAATCCGGGCTATATATGATAACATCATCCAGATAACACAAACAAATTTGCCATCTCAGATTTCCAAGCATATTCTCCATATTTCTCTCAAAGGTAGCAGGCGCGTTACAAAGTCCAAAAGGCATCACGTTGAATTCATATAATCCATGCGCTGTAGTGAAAGCTGTTTTCTCTTTGTCTCTTTCTTCGACTTCAACTTGCCAATATCCAGATCTGAGGTCTATTGCTGAGAAGTGTGTAGATCCTTGGAGAGTATCCATAACTTCGTCTATTCTAGGGATCGGATAGACATCTTTTACTGTCACATTATTCAGTTTTCTGTAGTCCACACAAAATCTGTATTTACCATCTCGCTTCTTGACCAATATTACTGGAAAAGACCAGGGGCTAGAAGATGGCCTAATTATGCCTTCTGTAAGCATCTCGTCAATTTGCTCTTTTATAATATCTCGTTCTTTAGCACTTACCCGGTAAGGCTTGTGTTTAATTGGCTTCGCGTCTTCTGTGTCTATCCGATGTTTTGCCAAATTGGTTCTCCCTAATCTCGATGAAAAAAGATCTCCATACCTTTCTAAAACTTGTTTTAACTCCTTCTGTTCCTTTGGTGAAAGATTTTCGTTTATTTGGAATCTAGGTTCTTCGTTCTTTTCTACCTCTCTTTCTCGACTCACATTTATTTTCGCTGGACTACTTCCAAAAGCCAATGTTTGGTTTTTCATTATTTTTAACGGTCGAGGATACGGATTAGTTATCCAGATGTGTGTTTCCCTATTTATAACATTGATCAAGCTTCTTGCTAGACGAAGTCCATTTGTTTGAAACATTTTGCTGCTCTCCTCGATAATATATTCTCCATCCTCTGTTTCTACCAATGCCTTGATCAATTTCATGGAACATTCCGGTACAATGGAATCCTTGGCACTCTTTATTTTCAACATTTCAAATTTGATTTCGTCATGATTATTCGTCAAATCATATTTTATAGTTTCTTGCTTACAATCTATTTTTGCGTTCATTTTCTTAAGGAAATCTCTCCCAAGAATTAATGTCCGTAAATGCGTTTTCAATATCACAAAGTTGTGTGATAATGTTTCGTCATCAATTTTTATATTTAAAAATATACTTCCTACCATGTCCAATTTTTTTCCATCGGGTCCTGCACAAATTTTTGCGAGTTTACTTATACCATGGCCTGTATCGAGGGCCGTTCTGAGGTCGACCACTGAGAGGTCAGCACCTGTATCAACCAAAGCTTCAAAAGTCCCTATCTTGTCCACATTAATTTTTAATTTGTATTTAGGGTCCAACTTCTTGATTCCGTTTATGGTCGACTTGCTTTGATTGACAGATTCAGGCGCGACGCTTAGTTTAAATCTTCCAACACGGAATATCTATTCCGGGTAGGAATATTTGTCTGTGTGCTATGACATACATCAGCATAAAGCCGAGGTCCTGATTTCTCTGATATTTCATTCATTTGGCATTTTTCTTCGACCTTCTCTTGGGTATCTGCTGGATCCTCTTCTAGGATTCTTATAAACTTGACCCTACAATAACGGGCCACGTGCCCTGGCTTGTTACATTTAAAGCAGATTGGTCTTCCATCTTCCGTCCTATTTTTGCTCACTTCTTGGCTTTTATTGTAGGTGTTTCTCTGAAGGTTTAGTTTCGGCACAAAGTTAGGATTATAAGGACGTCTAGGGGTAGAGGGCTGGGGGAAGTTGTTTCGATACTGTCTGGGAGTAGGAGGGGAGTCGTTCTTGTAATTATTGGAAACAGGGGCTTGGGGCCTGGAAGTGGTCTGGTAGTTTCGTGCGGCAGTCGGCGGCACGTACCTCGATTGTTGTTGGGGTTTAGAATAGCGTGGACCGTTATATAGGTTTCTGGATTTCTCCACACGTTCCCGATACTTCTTTTCAAAATAATCCATTTTCTTGCACACGACAAGAAGGTCATCGGTCGTTTTAGGAGGGTTCAGGTAGAGCGCGAATGAGTACTCTTTTTTCAGTCCTCCAATAACATGTTCAATTTTTGTTTCTTCTTCCATTGCGGGGTCAACCTTGTTGCACAACACTAGAATGTCTTCCGCGAACCTGATTGCTGGTTCATTCCAGTGTTGCATTCTGTTGAGCTTCATTCTAAGTTCTTCTTTATTCGCGTCCAAAGAAAAATCCTGAATGAGGCGGATTTTAATATTTTCCCAGCTCGTGAAACTAGCTTTGTGTAAATTCAACCAGGTTTTAGCGCTTCCCGTCATGTTCATGGCGGCATAACGAGAGATAATGTAGTCTGCCCAATGGTACAAGAAGCCAATTTCTTCAAGAGATTCAATCCATGGGCGAGGGTCTTCCGTTCCATCATACTTGGGGATGTCGATGTTGGGATTCAGGACAACTGGGTCGGAACTAGCATCTCTACCACTTGTTGCACCAGGTTGCGGCCTGGCAGACTCTTCAGCCTGGATTCTCTCCTGTGCTGGGTCTTGCATCTTACCAGAGCGTGTTTCAACCATCCTGCAAATTTATAAAAGGGAATAACGAGATAAGTCTTCTTTAAGTAGCCACCAGAATCCTTTTTTTATTTTCTCACATCAAAGAGAGCAGTGAAGTCACAGTGTACCTAAATACAAATGATGATAATCTAAAAATAATCTGTTTTAAATAAATATCATAGAATATAAAAATAAATAAATATATAATTTAAATTTCAAATATATTAAAAATAATATAATAAATACGCCATTAATCATGATGTAACAATATGCTACACTGAAGGATGGAATCTTAGAAATGGTTTTCAAGTAAACTATGGACATAAGCTTATAGGACAGTAGAATGATATTCAAATATTTGCCTCGAGCAATGCTCCCCAGCAAACCATAAAGACAAGGCCATTAGGAACAAATCAACACAGAGCATCTGTGTGCATCTGCTCTGTGTTGATTTGTTCCTAATGGCCTTGTCTTTATGGTTTGCTGGGGAGCATTGCTCGAGGCAAATATTTGAATGTAATTCTACTGTCCTATATGCTTATGTCCATAGTTTACTTGAAAACCATTTCTAAGATTCCATCCTTCAGTGTAGCATATAAAAGCAGAATGATCCAATACAATATTAGAGCTCTGAGAAGCGGTCTGGTGGATTAAATTGGCGAAACCGCTGGGAGGGTTCACCACTGATGAGCCAAGCCCTCCCAATATATTTTTTCATCGCAGTAAGGACAGTAGAAGTTCGTTTTACGTATAAAAGAAACATTCGCGCTTTTAAATCCTTTTATTTTATATGTATAGATGGCGCGTTATTGCTCTGTGTTGATTTGTCCTTACTGTCCCGTGCGGACTTCCCACTCTGCACGCCTTGCCACTCAACCCCGACTGCTTCCAACTCACTTGTTGGCTTACCCGGGTTTACGACATACATGTTTAGGAAAATAACCTTGAATAGAATTTTGCAACAATTAAAAATTTTATCAATCATTTTTAAGTGAATTTAGAGCTTTTATTTCTAATTGGCCTATAGTAATACAAGCTGCATTTGGTGTCTTGTATTACTATAGGCCAATTAGAAATAAAAGCTCTAAATTCACTTAAAAATGATATTTATTATTTTAAAAGATATGTGGATGACTCCATTTTATTTTTTATAAATTTAATCTTAAATAGCTCTCTAAATTTAATGGTTATTTCATATAAAATATTTTATTATATAAAATCAATGACTTTCCAGAATAATTGCAAGGTTTTCCCACTATGTACTAAGTGCAATTCTCAGCCTGCAACCCCAAGACATATTATTGACTGTATTGACTCATCCATTGATGAGCTCTACTCTTCCCCGGCAGACACCATCAAAAATCTCAAGCTTTACAAGCTTGATACCTTAGTGTGATTGAGTGGAGATAAGAAAGAAGAAGAAGAAGAGAGCTGTCTGTGATAATATTCATTTGAATATTTTTAATTCTTATTGATAATTCTGAGAATCCTAATATAAAGTCTTTAAATTCTAAAGGATTCTCTCTTTATAACATTTATTGAACTGCCACAGTTCCACTGTGTACATACAAAAGTATATTTTTGTTGTTATAATGATTCACTATGAGAGACTATCAATTCCCCCACAGCCATAACTAGGCTTAATTCTTGTCCTTCTTGGATGGACTGAAGCAACAGCCATAAAGTTAATTAGAAGCTGCACCAATGTATATCAAAGAATAATTTAAAAATGAATTAATGTTTAACATTATTTTTGTTTATATCTTTAAAATATTTAAAAGTTTTTTTTTTACTATTCCCAAGAAAATGAAACCTATTCCAGTCTCTATAAGAATAAAAAAACCCCAACAACTCATGTTTATTATATACAGTATCTTTAAAGGACAACAACTAGCTAATGAGCCAAAGTGTTCTTTAGAGAGTTGTCCTCACTGGAGAGTTGCTTATTGGTAAAAATTGTAATTTTTGTGATGAAAACTATCCTTTGTAGAGAGATGTCCTCTCATGGAGGTTCTATAGAGTTCTATGTAGCTATAGAGTAAGAATGGGATTGTACAATGGTAGCTATAGAGTAAGAATGGGATTGTACAATGGTAGCTATAGAGTAAGAATGGGGGATTGTACAATGGGAGTTGTTACCTGTGCGGACTGGGGTCCAGAGCAGGTTGTAGCAATGGTAGCTATAGAGTAAGAATGGGGGATTGTACAATGGGAGTTGTTACCTGTGCGGACTGGGGTCCAGAGCAGGTTGTAGCAGTGGTCACAGTAGGAGAGTGTAGTGAAGGAGAACTTGTCGAAGCGATGGGGGTGGGAGTAGACCTGCTGGCTGGTGGCTGCCGCCACATCCCCCACCATCTTGCCTCGCACCAGGATCTCCAGGGTGGAGCGCTTGTGCAGGCTGCGGCCGTGCCACCGCACCAGCTGGGTGTTGAGGGAGGCTTGGCGCTGCCCAACAACCCTCTGTGTTATATTTTCCTGAATCTTTAAATATATTGTGGTTGTCATTATCATCAATTCAGCCTATTTAACACTAACAACGAGGCAGTTCAAAGAAACTGTTTCTCATTGGATTGTTGCCATCCTTGAGAGAGATGGGTTCCTCAAGTTTTGTATGTTATCAATCTAATTCATTCTTGGCCTTCCTTGTTATCCTGAAGTTAAACCTGGTAGATCTATCCACATGGCCTAACCATGGTTTCCTTCAGGCTCTTGTAGTGGTGTCCTCTCTACAGACAGATCTTATATCCTCATTGGTGAGGTAGTCCCTGTGTTCACCAGAAAGTGTACTGATGTAGCCACAAGTCTTATTTCCAACATTATAACAATATTTGCACCTCACATTAAATCCTGACCATTGTCAGAAGTATAAAGCCACCAAATATCTAATGCAATGTTTTGGTAATCATTATAATATCACTGTAATAAATGCCACACTATCAAAAAATCACACAAGGTGACTTGTGAAACTTTTTAGTGACACAAATTTTCATGGAGAAAAATCTTTTTATCTCTTCATAAAGATATCATTTTTGTCATAACAAAAATTCTTTCAACTTAAAAAAAAAACTCCAGGCATTCATAAATCAATATTATTATTTTTGCTTATCCTTAGTACACCTAGTACAGTCCATGATAATTATGGTGGGTAAAGGTAGGCGACTGCTTTTACTCTAAGTACACCACATGTATACACATGTGAAAAGCAGTTCGACTTTGCACTTACAAATGTGCAAAGTTGTATCAATATTGTAGATACAGGGAGCCAAGTTCAGGGTAATGGCAGACTCACAGAGAGGGGGCAGGGCAGGTCACACTTATCCAACACCAGCTGCCACTTCTGCGGCAGATGGCCCAGCTCCACCTGGAGAGTCTCCACAGTTTCCAGGAGCCGGGAGAAGGCGTGGGGCTGCAGGTCTGGCATGCAGTCGTAGTGGGAGGTCACCACCCGTCTGCTCTGTGCCCGCTTGCCGTCAGCTGCCTCCTGCTCCGCCTCCCTCTGTCTCTCCCCAGCCACCACCTCTAGGTCGTAGGAGGGGCCGTGGGCCAGCTCCTCCCCAGTGTAGTAGTCCCAGAGTCTGAGGGCCGCGAGGTGGGAGGCCGGCCGCAGCACCTGGCCTGCCTGCTCACTCACAACATTCCCTCTTGTCTCTCTGCCATATTTCTGGGAAATGTGACATTGCCTTTCTTATTTAGCTATTACTAAACTAACCAGCCAGTTAAGCAGCCAAAATAGATACAGTAAAACCCCTCTATAGTGAACCCTAATGGGACAGAGCTTTTGGTTCACTATAACCACGGTTTGGCTTTTTTTTTTACTTTTCAAAAATTTTAGACCGTATAATTAAAGGACAGCCATACACACAAGAAGAGGCTGCCTCTTAATAGTGGTCACTTTGTTTTAATTCCCTTAATTGACCAAATTCCTTACATTAATACTGAATAATAATATAAATCATTAGATGATAGGTTCTTCTTATCATTAGCTTACATGTACCTCTTTGTCTAATTTAAAAATCTAGACAAATCCTAGGCAAAGTTTTATTAAATATATATTCAAAGATAAAAAAAATGATTTTAAAACATCTTTATCACATTATATAATACATTGTTTACTTGGAAAAAGGGCTCTAACACCTTGTTGCATCAAAGCACTCTTCAAGCATTGTACCTTTCAAATAAAGTTATTGTTTTTCTTCCCATTTCATGTTTCCACATATTCTTCTAAGTCTAGATTTCGTTTTTTTTTTCTTTTAAACCTGTCATGCAAAACACTGCTGGCTTTAAAATCACCATAGTTCTTGGCATAAAAAAAAAAATATTTTTTTATCACGGGCCCGTTTATTTGGACTTTTTTTTTTTTTTTTAGCAATAACACTTGCGATCGCAGCAAAATTTGAGGTTGATTCCGCTTTGTAACAATTTTTAATAGCTTTATATTTTATCTCTTATAATATAAAAGTTCTATTCTCTTATTTTATTATGTTATTAACATTTTGCCTTGCTGTTTCACTTTGAAAAGTTCTGAAAATGGCCCTTTTTTTTTTAAAAAAGGAACAACGTTTTTGTTTTTAGAATGCCTTTGTTTTCTTTATTTTGGAAGCCATTTGCTTTTTTTTTCTATTTCAAATTCAATGGATGCAAAGATATTCTATTTAATGAAAAGTATAATGTGTAAAAATTTATACAATATATAAAATGTAAATCAAAACAAACAATGCCACTAAATATTTTGTTTTGAAATCATGATCCGCGAGCTGAAACATGCTCAAAATTTTGTTTATATATATATTTTTTAAATTACAATTTTAAGTTCGTTATAAGGGAAGCTTCGTTATATCCTGGGCTTGTATTAGCGGGGTTTTACTGTATATTATTTATTGACATATTCCAAGAATAATTATATGAATGCACAAGTTAGTTATTTTCCATCTAGATATCCAAAATGGTTATTATTGACTTTGAAATGAGGACTCTATATTTACAGAAAGGTTAGACAGGGTGACTAAGCCTTGTTGAATTATCAGAGGGTATTAATAAATAGTTGGGTTCATTCTACACAACAGAGATTCTAACAATACAAATATTATCACATTCAACTTCCAGCACTTGGAACTAATTCTTAATCATTAAGTCCCCAAATAATGAAGTTGTTATTGAAACAGGTTCTCAGGAATCGATGAGGAATTTAAAGCTTACAAAATATTTGCACTACATCTCTTAATAATTGGGACATATTTTTTTATATAATCATATAGGGAGTTGAACCTAATGTTGTTATCAATAATGCCACAGTTGACAATCAAGCTCTATAGAAGAGATGAAGGAATTCAAAGCAACAACAATTCCAGCCACATTATCACAGACAGCCACTTGGGAAACAGAGACTAGATAATACCTCCCTACTGATGTCCAGTATTCACAACAACGTTTGGCTGGGCAAGTAACAATGGTACGTTATGATGGAATAATTCTTGAAGCTGCCTTCTATAAGACTTCTGTTATAATTTTACCAAGGTTACCATTATTACCATTAGTTCGTAAACACTTGAAAAATATAAATCATAAAAGGTTTACGAACTTTCGGGACAACCTTATAACAGAACCACAGGGTATATGTTTTCCCTTACAAGAGAATTCAGTGTACATATAGCTATGTATGTACAAGCTAAACTCACAGCATCCTCCATGTTGTTGAGGTACCAGACATTGTAGAAGATGGGGCTCCGGGCCCACAGCCTCTCCACATAGTCCCAGAAGGAAGGTCCCAGAGTACTGCCCTCTTCTTCCTGACATCCTGGGACCTGGGGGTCACACAGTCTCTGCCTGCGGTAGTCCTCTGCCAGCCAGCCGGACTCTGCCCTCTCCCCTTCACAGTCCAGTAGGAAGGTGCGGAACCGGCAGGAGACATAGTGGTAGGCCACAAACTTCAGGTAGTACTGGTTGAACTCGAAGGACATGGGGAACTGGTGGTGGATCTGGGTGGGCCGGCCGGTCAGTTCCAACTCTGTGTGTGTATAGTGCTGTACTTACCTGGTGCACCACATCCAGGAACTGAAGGAAAATGGGAGCAAAGCCACCAGCCAAGTTGGCCAAGTGGTTGGCCCGGTGGGTGAAGCGGTGACCAAAAGCCAACCATTCCTTCTCTATAAGGATGCGGAAGCCTTCAAAGGTCCGGTAGTAAGGGTCCAGACAGAGTTGGGCTATGGACACCACCTGGGTGGTGAAGTCCCATCCATCTTCCAGGCACACCATCACACTGGAACCTTGGACATCTAGCAGGTCCACCACTGCCCCGGCCACTTGCATGATGCACTGGAGCTGTAGACAGTGGGTTAGATGGATGTAGTAAATGCTATAAAGCCAAGCAAGCAGACATACCTGGGAGAACCACTCCGAACTTTCCAGAGCCCGGAAGAAGGACTGATCCTCCTCAGCTGCAGAATTACTTGGCACGCAGGCTCTCTGGAGCTTCTTGAAGCTGGTCTTGATACCCCGGACTTCGTACAAGTCCACCGGGATGAAGTCACAGTTGGGGAAGTTATCACTCTTGATGTTCTGCAACAAAAGCACATTAACACCAGAGGACTTTTTTTCTATTCAATTCTATATCCCACACATAATGTTTTCTTAAGAGAGTAATATTATAAGTGGTTGTTTAAATATATATATACAGCAAAACCTCTCTATAGTAAGCCCAAAGAACTTCTGCTTCACTATAGCCACTATATTTATAATAAATAAATAAACCATAAAAGGAGATTTTCACTTATATATTTACCTAGCAATAGGAATCCAATCTAAAATGATCCCACTATTTTATTCCTCCTGTTAACTAAACATTGGAACATCAGGGAGTCAACTATTTTATCTTTATATAAAACCTTTCACAGTATTTATATGTAATGCTACTGCCTAAAAAGATTATAAGAAAATAAAACATTTAAGCATGAAAGTTTCTTTTTACACATAAATAAAATTACTACTGTCCTTACTGCAATGAAAAAATATATTGGGAGGGCTTAGCTCATATCCCACCATTGCAGTAAGGACAGTAGAAATTTGATTTATGTGTAAACTTTCATGGTTATATTTTTTATTTTCTTATATATAGATGACAAGTTATTGTCCTATATTTAGAAAGCTTATGTTCATAGTTTGCTCTGAAATACCAATCCTTCATTGTCCCATATATAAGTAGAACCCCCAATACAGTATTAAAGTTCTAAAAAGTGGTCTGGTAGATTAAATTGGTGAAACCACTGGGAGGGTTCAACTCTAATAAGCCTAGCCCTTCTACTATTTTTTTTTCACCCTCGGCAGAGCTGACAGCTATAAGGTGCGTCCACAGGTGACAGATAGGGGAACGACCTTCAGATATGAAGACCAGCTGTGAAACAATCGGAATAACTCTGACGAATATGCATTCACAGACCAACAGCAGCATTGTTAGAAGAGGAGAAAGTCCTCTTTAAAAATCCAGAGTTCAACTGACCCAGTTGATAACCTCAGGAAGGGCCCTCTCCAGGAATTATGGACGAGCTGCATCTGTACCCATGTTAGAGTCGGCAGCAAAGGTGTCTGCTTACATGTTAGGAACAACCTCAAATTACAGGCAAAATCAGACTTTCACCAAAGTGTGCCTAGATCATGGTGCCATGATCAACGAAAGCTGCACCCCTACACCCCATTACTCAAGGAGCATGAACTCATGGAATTTGTGTAATCTTTACACATGGGTATCAGAAACAACAACATCGCAGTAAGGACAGTAGTATTTGTGCTTAATCATTTTATTTCTTACATGATACAGTAGAACTACCTCTCTCTGATGGACAACACCTAGTTGCAGAACCAAAGGGTCTTTAGGAAGAAGTGTTGTCTTAACATAGAGCAGCTAATTGGAAAAACTGGTAATGTTCGTAAACTGTCCTTTGTATAAAGAGGTATCCCCTAGCAGGACTTAAGAAGTTTTACTGTAAATTGCAACTTTATCATTTCAATTAAGAGTTCTGAAGATTCTAGTGTTAACAACTATAGCAACCCTCCAATTTTTATTCCTCTCTATTAATGGCAGACCAAAAGCAATGTTTCATTTTCAAATAATAAAAAGTACAAACTATCAAGTTAACCTCTCCAGATTCAATATCCCCTGAAAATAAAAAGCATGATCATATCTCCCAGCCTCTAATTTTCAAATTACATTTTAAATCTCTTTGGGATTTTGTGTGTTTTGAGGTTTTTAACTTTTTGAGGCCTTTCCCCCCGTTTGGTTATATTGTCAAATTATATTGACAAATATTTGCAATCTTATCTCAGGTTTTAGTAGAAAGAATTTTAAGTTTTCGTTTGTTTGTGAACAAATCTCTCCCGCCTTCTCATTGGACGAATGTGGCCATGTTTGTATATAAAGGGGGCTATGGTATGGGTCGAGACAGCCAGTGTTGTGGATTATTGTGTGGAGACGCTTAAAGTGTTCTCTGCGTGCTTATATCCCTGTCTGGCAATCTCGTCGCATACCTGTGTAACCCCGGTCCGATCCCTACCTAAGCAGCAATAAAGCTAAGTACTGTTTTTTATTTTATTTAACAAATTGTGATTTATTATTTACTTTTTTTTTTTTTGTGTTGTACTTTTGAGTCCACGATTTTTCTGTGTTTAAGTTACTTTTACTGTAGGCCCTAGTATATTGTATCTTGTGTTAACCCGTACAAAGTAACATTTGTCAATATTACACGGCAGAGAAATATGGGGTAATTGGAATGAATGGGAAAATTTTCAAATTAATTTCTGTCATTGGTGGTCAACAGCAACCTGGACATACACTGGATCCTTCATATAACTTTTTTATGGAATAATCCTTATTCCTATTGTTTTAACCGAGGTTATAACAACATGGCCCCAAGTGATGCTGAGACTGTGTTTAACATTGAAGTCATTTTAGAGGAACCTTTGACAAAAGGAAATACAAAAAAAAACTTTGTATTATCACCTATTTTAGTGTACAATTTGAACGTCCATTTCTTGGTTTTTCAGGAAGACTCTAGGACTAAGTTTTTTGATCGGTGAGGGATAGCTTGAGGTACACTGATGAGGATCAGGCCAGGGTTGGATTTTATTGATTGATCCCAAGAACATTGGCCATTAAGTGGTCCCAAATATTGGGTTTTTATTTATTAGATGGTGTTTTGTCATCCGAAAATGCTCATTTACACAGTCAGAGTATGCAAGTTTATTTACTTATTAAGTATAGTATACTCACTTTCCATTATTTTGGATTTACACTCGTGGACAAAACTTGAGGAAGTTGTACCTTTTAGCATGTATATCAGTATTCAGACAATAATAAACCTTGAAAGATATTTGATACACAGTGATCTTTATTGAAGACACTCGAGATAACCAAGTGTGAACAAAATTTCCATGGTCTCCTTAAAAAAAAAAAAAAAGAAAATAGACGATAATTATTCCAGAATTGGCCAAATACACATTCTTGATTAATCAAGAAAAGCTAACCACGGACGCGTTTCGGGCTGTTGGCCCTCATCAGCGTGGTGCAAGCTGTATCTCAACGACCAAAAAAAAAAAAAAAAAATTGGTCATTAAGGCATCCTGAAAAATCATGAAACGGGTAGTTAAGGCCAGAATTAAAAATCAACAAGAATAGTTGATATTTATTCCGATAGATGGCGCAAGCCATCAGCAACTTTCAGTTGCACGATAAGGAGATGCCTTTTTCTTAATTTAAGAAATAAAGTGGTTGTATATTTGAAGCAGAAAATAAAAACTAGTACCTTGACCTGAGCCTTCTCCCCAAAGATGTAGAGGGCCACGCGGGGCAGTGTGTGGGGCACATCTGTGGGGGGCCTGGACCACCGAGCGATGGGCCCCTTGCCTCCTGAGGCCCGCAAGGTGCTCACTGCTCGCTGGAAGGCAGAGCGGCGAGCAAGGTCAGGGGTGGCCAGTGTAGGGAAGTTGTCCAGCAAGGGTCCGCCCCCTGAGCCTAGCACTAGGGAGGTGATAGAGAGGGTGGAGTCGTGGAGGTTGGCCCCCTGATTTCTGACAGTAGCATTGGCTACTGCTGCCACAAGTCTCTCCTGCTCCAGCTGGGCGGAGCTCTCACTGCTGTTGGGGTGATGGTGGTGGTGTTGGGCTGTTGTCACCAAGCACACTGCTATAGACAGGGAAAATAATCACAATTTTTCATTTTCAAGTAAAATCAAACTTTTTACAATCCTTGATGGTTTGCCTCATGAGTAATGAACCCTTCTAGCGGTTTCTTCAATGTTAGAGTTCTAATACTGTGTGGTAGATAAATTTGGAATATACATCTTTATTTATTTATTTATAAAATGATTCTTTTTTTCAAGTACACATGGCAATGAGAAATACTTTTTTTTTTTTGCTTATCCCTAGTACACGTGGTACAGGCCATGATAATCATGGTGGGTAGTTAGCGACTGCTTTTACTGTAAGCGCATCACATGTCTACACATGTGAAAAGCAGTTCGACTTTGCACTTACAAATGCCAGAGAGCCCCGTTTGGTTACTTGCACTCGCTGGTGGGGTTGGACTTTTGCAAGAATCGGGGGACATTTGAGCATTTATTTTTTAATCAGAAAAAAGTGCCCAATGTGGGAATTGAACCCTGGTCGTAGCGGACGAAAACCAACGGTTTAGACCATCCTTCCACCGACCCCCTATGAGAAATAGTGGGTAGTAGTGTGACTATTACACGTTTAGAAAGCAGTGGATGTAGTACTATGAAAGACAACTCTTATAAATAGTAGACAAAAGTACTCAATAATCACAGCATGTCTTAAAGCACTGTCATTAGATAAAGAACAAACAAAATG
This sequence comes from Cordylochernes scorpioides, assembly GCA_030710605.1. NCBI lineage: Eukaryota > Metazoa > Arthropoda > Arachnida > Pseudoscorpiones > Chernetidae > Cordylochernes > Cordylochernes scorpioides. Next base: position 26,970,141 of record CP092882.1, read on the forward strand.
TCGCATACACAAGCATTACTTATTTGTATCTTCAATCTAAATTATTACAGATTTCATTTGACAAAGATAATTACTCGAAGAAGGTACTAATCAATCACTGGCAGGAGAATAAATATAGGGGCAGTGCAGCTTTTTTTTTTCTCAAAAACTAGTTTTTGAAACGAAATAATGAAAATAATCATCTCTTTTCAGATAGTGAAAATGTGTACCTACAATCATATCAATATTCACCTTAATATGCTCAACTACTTTGAGAAAGGTTGGGATGCAGCATGGTCATTTCAAGATCTCAACAAAAGTTGGGTGATACAAACCATGCAGAAGAAGAAGTTAACCATCAAACTTTGACCATAAGACACTTTGTTTCGACAGTCATTAAATAAGACACAAGCTTGACAAAGAGAATGTCTGCTGAAAACCATAATTCATCGTCTCAAAAAGCTCAAAAGCAGTTATTGAAGTTGATGGTATATATGCTCCAGAAAAAAAAAAACCTACAATAAATATGCACTGAATATTGAAGTTATATTAACACAGTTTAAAGAGATATCCCAGGGGAAGAAACCAAGTTACCAGAGGCTGAGGAAGACGTGGGATGCCCCTTGAACATGCCCATGACTCCCTTGCCATGGAAGGAAGCTCCCCTCAGCAGTAAGGCTTCAGTGTTTGGATGTCTCCAGGTCACACAGGGGAACCTGCAGGAGAAGGTAACTATACCATGTAGATAGAGATGTAAGGTAGGACATGGTCACCTGCAGTGGCGGTAACACTTGGAGAGCCTCCGTAGACTCTCGTCTGATATGGACTGGGGCACCACCACCAGGGCTGGGTAGCTGCACCATACAAACACTTCTTGATGGTGTCTGTGCTGGGGATGTGTGAATAGAACTCATCAGTGGATGAGCTAATACAGTCATATACATGCAGTAATAGTCAATGATGTGGTTTGGGATTGAGGTTACACTTGATATATAGTGGGAAAACCTTTGCAACCATTCTACAAAATCATTGTCGGTAGATGATCAAACTCAAGTCTGGAAATCAAGGATTTCATTGAATTTTCAAATATTAATAAATACATCCTTATTGATAAATCAAGAAAATCCAAAAATGTACATGTTTCAGGCTCATGAGAGCAAAGTTGAATAAAAGTGGTTATATAAGCTAATCTCATAATCCTGTAACCCTAAAAGTTGATCTTCCTGGAAGTCTGCAGTTGGAAAAAGAGGCACACGGGATATAACTTGTTTATATATAGCATCATATTTCTAAATTTCCATGTTTTAAGTCCCAATTATTTTGATGGTAGAGAAACATAAAATATTGGTCCCATATGATGGTGTTATAATTTGATGGAATTTAGGCTAGATCAGGTAAACTAAAGTGTGAATCACCATCCATACAAATATTTTGCTCAGATTCTCTACCCAATCTCATTGCAGTCAAACAACTTCTTTAATGCAACACACCGAGGGAACAGAAATTTGAGTTGAATTAAAGTCAAAATCATCACAACATTCACTACTAGTGGACATATTTCTAGAACATTTTGTTGTCAACACTTAAAAGTGGCGGTTTGCATTATAGTCAGAGTTGATTCATAGCTGGATATATTAAATTGATCGATTGGGATTTTATAAATGATTGAATTATAACAAGTGTTGAATTAAAGAGGTTATACACAATATCAAGATGAGCATATAAAAAGATTTGTTTGGGGAAAGCCATTTCTAGATAAGACTCTACAAGGCCAACAGGCAGCAATGTGACTCACCTCCTGCAGACTGAGTAATTGCTGTTGACGGAGGAGATGCGGAAGCCAGATGAGGTAGGCTTGGGCTTTGAGGATGTGCCATTGGGTGTGGTGTTCAGCTTCAGCCGGAGGTAGTCCCTGCAGTAGCTCCTCTCCAGCAGTTTCTCCAGGGTTTTGAAGTCCAGGGGAGGGGACTCTTCCCGGAGTCCTGGCCACAATCATCACATTAGAGAATGCTGACCAGGTATATGTTGTAAATAGTTTGGTCTTTTAAATTTTTTTTACAAATATTCAAAAATATATCCAGTTAAACCTGTCTATAGCATCCCCTCTAAATACCGCCCGATTTCAAATACAAAGTATGATGCGATTTACATTAAAAGTGACCTGTCTATAGCACCCTATTTTGGTGAGTCCCAAGAGGGGGCGCTATAGACAGTTTTAATTGTATTTTTTATTTTCTCTAGAGATAAACTCCGAGATGCCATCTTTGAGAAATCTATATTAATTGATTATTGATTTTTTTTTTAGTCAGTTAGCAAGAAAAATTCTGTTTGTACATATGTAAAGGAGCAAGTATATAATTATTTTTTTCGTCTTTTCTAAAATTCAGGGATTTCACGATAATTTAATTGCTAAGATAATATGCTTACCCTTGTATTAGAGTGAAAAAGTTCCCAGGAAGAGGTTTATGGGAAGTACTGTGTGGAGGCATAAAAAGAAACATATGGCTGGAATGTTTTTTCACTTTAATAATTTTATTTTGAGCAAATAAAATTGAAGCCACAATAGTAAAATTGATCTAGTGCATTTATAACTTTTCTAAAAGTCCCGACTACACAACAGTGTTTAATACAATTTTCATAGCTTCACACCAGATCAGAACTACTTTACTAAGAAATAATCCATCATCACCTATTGAAATAATATGGAATGTTTATTTTTTGTAACTAATCTCAAGTACACACAGGTGATGATGATCAGAGTGACTACCAGGAGTGTTTACCATACATGTCTGCATATGTATAAAAATTACACCAACATTTTTACAGAAGAACCTGCTGCTTGATAATATGTTTAGTTTCTCTACATACAGTAAAACCCCGCTAATAAGAACCCTGGATATAACGAACCTTCCCTTATAACAAACTCACGGCGATTCCCAATTCCATTGAAATTACCATCGTTATAACGAACTTTGCGATTTTTAATATAACAAACTACCCCTATAACGAACCTATTTTCGGTCCCAAAATGATAAAATCTATTAAAAATACTAGGCTTATAACGAACTTAAAATTGTGATTTTAAAAAATTTTAAAACAACAAAATTTTGAGCATGTTTTAGCTCGCGGATCGTGATTTCAAAACAAAAAATTAGCAGCATTGTTTGTTTTCATTTTCATTCTATTTTTGCTTTATGTTGTATCAATTTTTATACATTATAATTTTATTTAATAAAAAATCTTTGTATTCGACAATTTTGAAATAGAAGAAAAATACAAATGGCTTCCAAAATAAAGAAAAGAAACAAATAGTGGCGTTCTAAAATAAAAATAAAAAAACAGTGGCAGCATGCCCTTTTAGAAGAGTTCCTAATTAAAAAATAATTCCAAATAATTTTAAAGCCAGAAATGGTTTGAATAACAGGTTAAAAACAAAATTTAATATACATTTCAGAAGAATATGTGGAAACTAGAATTGGAAGAAGAAGGAAAAAAAAAAACAGTTCCTCCAACCTGTGTCTGGGTTTTTGTGGGCCACAAACAAATCGACTTATAAATTCTCAAAAACTACCACTACAGTTCTATTTTTAGAATGGAATTCTTGTTAGGTATATGACTCATTCAGGGTTCGCAGATATTCCCCCTGGCCGGCCATTTCCCTACCGATTTCGAAATTTGAAAATTGGTGTTTTTTATTTGCAATTTTACAGATTGCGCTATCGTATCAACATGTTTCGCATCCGATTTTTATGAATTGGATACTTTTGATTCATCCTCAATTGATTCAGAATACACGGAGCTTTATTCCTTTAATGGAAATAACGATATTTTACGACAATTCTTATTTTCAAATTTCACTTTTCACTTTCATATTATTTGAGAAAGATGTTCTAAAATACTCTTATACCTTTCAAATATATAATTAATAATTTTTGCCTAGGGGATTTGGCTTAATTTTTAAATAATACATAGGTTTTATATATAAACATGTATGCTAATGATAAGAAGAACCTATTATCAAATGACTTCTTTTGATATTCAGCATTTCTTTCTTTTCTTTCAAAATTTTGTTTTATCTTTAAAGTGCAAGTGTCCCTAGGGGGACATAAAGAAATAAAGTCGAAATAAAGAAAATTACTGTAAAGAAATAGGTCAATTTAGGGAATTAAAACAAAGTGACCATTATTAAGTGGCTGCCTTTTCCTGTTTGTATGGCTGTTTTTTAATTATACGGTCTAAAAATTTAGAAAAGTTAAAAAAAAAAAAAAAAAAAAAAAAAAGGCCAAACCATGGCTATAGTGAACCAAAAGCTCTGTCCCATTGGGGTTCACTATAGAGAGGTTGTAGAAAGTAGTTCCCTGCCAGAGCTCCCACTTTCACTCACTGGTGGGGCTGGGCAAGAATCAGAGGCCATTGAAGCAGTAAAAAGTGCTCAGTGTGAGATTTGATCTCAGTTCGTGTGGTTGTTGACAATAGAGTGTATGCCATCCTCCTCCACCAACCCCCAGAGAAGTCCCTCAATGTACATACAGTAAAACCCCTCTATAGTGAAGCCCAATGGGACAGAGCTTTTGGTTCACTATAGCCACAGTTTGGCCTTTTTTTTTTTTTTTTTTTTTTTTTTAACTTTTCTAAATTTTTAGACCGTTCGTTATAAGCATATTATTTTAAAAAGGTTTTATTATTTTGGGACCTAAAATAGGTTCGTTATAGGGGTAGTTCGTTATTCTAAAAATTGCAAAATTCGTTATAACGATGGTATTTTCAATGGAATGGAATTGGGAATCGGCGTGGGTTCGTTATATCCAGGGTTCGTATTAGCGGGGTTTTATTGTATCTCAATAGAATTAGCCCATTGGAACTAAGTTCAGGTTTTGTTTGAATTTCTAACCAATCCCTTAATCATACCCCAGAATAACAAGGGTGTGTGTGATATTACTACGGTCAACACTTTCCTTAAGTTGAACTCTCACTAGAAAATAATACATAATTAGAGTTCCAATTAGCAACAAACTAATCCATTTAATTATCCTAAGTGTACATATAGTTACAGGACATGATAATCATGGTGGTACACCTCAAGTCACAAGGTGCCAGAGCTCTATATTTGGTGTGTGAGGTTCTGTGTGAGTACAAAGTTGGTGATTATTGATATACAAAAATTATTATTTTTAAAATACAAAATGCATTATAATATCACAACTTTGAATACAAACTAAAGACAATTGGGATAAGGCTTACACCGTGATATCACCTATGAAACAATGTCTGATGATGTCAGTCAGGTGTATTTATTTGTTCTTTACTACATGGCAATAACATCTCCCAACTGCTTCTGTTTTTATCACAATGACAGATCTAATCCACCTCCAGAAAAGACCAGGATGTTGTATGACAGATTCTACTGTATGACTGCTGAGGCTTATATAGTATAGCTTCTTTAATTCCACTAACTATAATTGAAAACTTACTTTGTTCAACCTTTAAAAAAAAAATCCCAATAAGCCTGACTATAATTCAATGCCAATTTAATTCAACAAAGATTTCTGATACCTTGGGGTATTGAGTTATAGAAGTTGTACTGTATTTCTACAGGACTCACCGGTGTTGCCATCCTCGGCCCGTTCCGTTGGACTCCTGGTTCCCCCAATGGGCAGAGTCCTGGAGTCCCCGTGCTGGAGGATGTACTTGTGTTTGTTACGGGTGGAGGGCTTGGGCTTGAACCCAGCCTTCATGGCTGTCTTCAGGAGGGTCTTCTTGGCAATACCCCTGCACATCATTCCATTGGTGAATACTGGCTTGGTGCCTGCAGCTCCAGAACACATCTTGGCTTGTATTAGATGCACTAAACAGGACAGTTAGGAGAGGCCGCTGCTTATCATCAAACAGCTTAAGGAGCATGGACTCAGGGAATTTGTATAATCTTTGCACAGGCAGATAGGAAACAATAACAAAATACTGTCAATTCAAATCAATTGGCATACTTCCCAGTCAATGAGAGTAGACAAATGGAAATAAATGTTTATATTGGTACTTTTTTAAAAACCACAGGATTCAGTTTTATTTTTACATTCAATAAAATGGTATTAATTATAAAGTTTTTTTCAGGTACAATAGAACAAGTCTGTAAAGGACAAAATTTGCAGTGCCAAAGTTTCCTTTTGAGAGCTGTCCTTTTACCAGAGAGCAATAAGTAAAAATGGTAATTTTTGTAACTGTCCTTGTAGAGAGGTGTCCCTCTAGCATGAGTGTGTTCTCATGGAGGTGGTTTCTACCTCCCCACACAGACTGGAAATATGTTGACACACAAATGGTTTGCTGATAGGCAAATCAAAATGTTTCCAAGGTAATAAGACCAAATCCAAATAAAAAAAAAAAGTGCATGACGTTTCGGTAACAGCGTTGCTACCATCTTCAGACAAGAGTACTGAATGGAAATATGGTGACACACAAATGGTTTGCTGATTGGCAATTCAAAATGTTTCCAAGGTAATAAGACCAAATCCAAATAAATAAATAGTATGTGACATTTCGGTAACAGCGTTGTTACCATCTTCAGACAAGAGTACTGAATGGTTTTTGTACTTTTGTCTGAAGAGGCTAACAACGCTGTTACCGAAACGTCACACACTATTTATTTATTTGGATTTGGTCTTATTACCTTGTGTTTATAATCTATAATCCAAATTGTGCCTTATCAAAATGTTTCCAATATCTGAGCCGATATTTAAAGAAAAATCAGGTTTTTTGTGAAAATAATTCAAATTTCCACACTGTTTACTTGAAAAGTTTATAGAATGATTCCTCATAAAAAATATATAAACATACATGGATAAGATTTGATGGGAAAAAAATAAACTGAGCTATGCAAGGAATATTCACTCAAGAAAGTTTGAATAAGGCCATCATGTAGTATCCAACATGTCATTGAAAAAAAAATGGATCCTGGTGGTAAACCTTCCAAAAAAAAAATTGACTTTTAAAAGGTTTTATTTAATTTGCTTCCATGTACAAATCTTATAAATCAATTATTAATATACTTATAGAGCACCTAGAATTCTGAAATTTGGTACAAACCTGATGGCAATACAAGTTGACAAAATTTCAGACTTCTGGGTGGTGGGGAACGGACAGGCCATGATAATCATGGTGGGTAGAAGAAGGCGACTGCTTTTACTGTAAGTGCACCACATGTCTACACATGTGAAAAGCAGTTCGACTTTGCACTTACAAATGTGTCAGAGCCCCGTTTGGTTACTTGCACTCGCTGGTGGGGTTGGACTTTTGCAAGAATAATCAGGGGCCATTTTCATTTTTTTTAATAAAAAAAAAAAAAGTGTCCAATGCGGGAATCGAACCTGGGTTGTAGTGGTCAAAAACCAACAGTTTAGACCATCCTTCCACCAACCCCCTGTCGGACTAATTCTAATGTCTATATTTACTTTTAAATTTTGTGATCAATTTGAATATATTTCCTTACCACATAAAGTCTGGTATTTCGTATACTATTTAATTCCTACTAACATTGCAAGTGTACAAAGTTTCGGACTTCCAGTTGGCTGAGGTGGTCGGGAAAAGACTAGAGAATACACAAGGTAATAAGACCAAATTTAAATAAATAAATGGGGTGTGACGTTTTGGTAACAGCATTGTTGCTATCTTCAGCCATAAGTACTAAAAGAGAGAGATAGAATTACGGGCTACTAACCATATTCTCTCATTCAGTTAAAGACAAAATATACCACAGCATGTTTTAAATAGTTACTGTTATCAAGTGTGTAAACATGATATAAGAAGAAGATAGTTTTCTAAGAACCCTAAAATATTATTCTTAAAATTAGAAGTGAAAAAAAAAAACCCTCTTTTTTTTACAGATATAATTAAAAGAGCATTAAGAGACCACTTTGGCAGTTTCTCATGGGAGACTCTACAGATCATACTTTTATTCTTAATGTTTTCCTATCAAATAAATCTGTGTACTAAAAGAGGCACCTCTCCCTTCATTTACTCATTAGAGAACATTACATTTATCACCCTAGTAAAAAAACTTTACTCGTAGTGATAATGAATGAGGCACAAAACTCCGCCTTTGCCGGTCCCAAAGCCCGGATGAAAAAGGAGGAGCAGTAACAAGCTCACTAAAAAACCTGGGTTCAGCTGGCCCGGCTGATAGCACCCTGTAAGGGCTCCTAATCCAAGGATACAGGATGAGCAGCGTTTGTACTCCATGTTAGGAGCAGCTGCATATGGCGTCTGTTCCTCATGTCAGAGGCGGTCATTTCTTTTGGAGCTAAGTCGGCCTGCCACTGAGTAGTGCTCCCAGTCTTAATGACAAAGGCAGACGCATTCTACTTCACCCAGTCATGATGGTTGTCATGAGGCACAACACCAGTTTCAGAAAATTCAGACAAAACCAGTATACCATGGTCCTGATCAGTACAAGGATGTTTTCATAGAATCCTAAGAGAGGGGCTATGAAATTGGTCAAATTTACCAAAAGGTGTTCAAGCTGGTGAAGTGTATGTTGTTGTTGTTGTTGTTGTTCCTTATTCCCTTGTGTAAAGATTACACAAATCCCATGAGTTCATGATCTCATGGAATGGGGTATAGGGGTGCAGCTTTCGTTGATCATTGCACCATGATCCAGGCACACTTTGGGGAAAGTCAGCCTGTAGTTTGAGGCTGTTCCTAACATGGAAGCCTTTGCTGCACTCTAACATGAGTACGGAGGACACAGCTCCTCCGTATTCCTGGAGTGGGATCCTTGTTGAGGACCATCAACCGGGTCAGTTGAACTCAGGATTTTTAAAGGGGGAGTGTCCCTCCTGGTTACAGCATCAAGTCTACTAGAACAAGACTTGATATGATCGTGTAGAGGGTTTACTGTACCTCCCAACAATGTCCACTGCACCAGAGGCCAGGTACAGAGGGGTAAGCATGGGAGGGCAAGTGTATGTATACAACATAGAGTTGCAGGAATATAGAATTCATGCACCGCACCACTCTCTTTATTTATGCATTACATTTAACACTAGCAACATTTTTTACTAGGGTAATAACAAATGCAATGTTCTGATTGATAAATAAAGTTCCTATTTTGGTATGTAAATTTTATCCTTGGGCAACTTTTATATTGTAGAATTCAGTGTATGAGACTTTAATTATGTTATCCTATATATACCATCTGTATCAATAAATGTTAATGCCTTTTACTTTTTATTAATTTCCTAAGTAGAATCTGTGTAACGGATCAAAGTTTAAGACTATATTTCTAAAAAAGGCATGTGTGTCATCCCTGCCATAGGTATTGTATTTGACCACAGGAGTTTGTTAGAATTGTGACTGATAAGATTTCAATGTTTTTAATGTGCTAACAATTGGAGTGTTCAAAATAGCTCCCTCTCTACATGAACATTCCATTTATGAATAAACAGTATTGACTTCAATGACCCTTTGCAAATTCCTCCCTCAACAAACCCCCAAAGAACACTGAGAGGCAGACTTACTTGAGAGTGGAGTTCTTCTCCTTGTGTTTGTGCCGGGGTGTGGGGGGGATGGCCAGGTGGCCGGAGAAGGAGAAGAAGTGGAAGACGGAGGGCGGGGCGTGGACCCGGTTGAGTATCTTCCGCAGAGACTCCACCTCCTCCCCACTCACCTCCTCGTCGAAGGCCACCTTCATCAGCTGGAAAACACCACTCTTTACTCCACAAGTTACTCAGAGTTATAACATATTGCAATTTCCTGGGAGAAAGGATTGTTTAAAACTCTGGCTTTGTAAAAAAAACACTGTTGGCTCTCAATAATTGGAACTTGCTGGAAAAAAAGCATCAATTTTGAGTAGTTCCAATTGATCATCAGGTAGTGCTTGCCATCTCTAAGCCAGAAATCAAGGAACACCATTTTAACCAATTTGAGCAATTCTGTTTATTTCTTCATATCTTCTATTTCCAGACCAATCCTCCATTGGTCTACTTCCCCCATAATTCTTTAGGGAGTATTCCTTTAGTATGGTCAATAGACATTTGATTGCTTCATTTACATGTCTCTATTGAATAATTCCCAACTTATTTCTCACCCAAAAAAGCTACCCATTTGAACTTTTTCTAGCACACCGGATGATAAAAGAAAGTGATAGTTGATTCTCCATATAAGATGGAAGCCAGAAATTTCTAGTCTTAAACTGAGTTATTTTCCAAGGGACTGGAAAATCTAATTATCTCTTAATTGTGATTAGGACTTAAATCCATTAAACATGGAATCAATTGTATGTATGTCATAATATATACTCTTCCAGGAATAATAAAGCTAACCTACAGTTGACCCAGAGAGAGACGGGCGAGTAAAGTCCGGTCACTTTAGACATCAGCGACATTCCAAGGGGCGACCACAGGGGCCGTTACTTGGAACCCCGGGACTATTAGGACAGTTGAGGATTGTGTGCGATAGGAACGAGCGCCCGGCTGTGGCCGGGCCCGTCTCTCCCCCCCTCTCTCTCTGGTCGTCTGGGTCCTCTTCCAACTTGTGGTGTGATTATTTCTCTTTCCCCACCTTATTATAATATTTCCACATGTACATGCTATATGCATGTAATGAAATATAAATTCTTTTTTGTTTATTATAGTAGAACCCCTCTTTCACCTGGTTGCAGAGCCAAGGTGTTCTTTAGAGAGAGATGGTCTCTTCTTGCGAGTTGTAATTGATAAAAATGATCATTTTGGTGATGAAAACTGTCCTTTAAAGAGGGGTGTCTTCTTATGGGGGTTCTACTATTTATATATGCCCACATATAGTGGAACCTTGTTACAACAACCTCATTTATAAGTTTTAGCTGTGATTATATAAAAAAAGAGCATAGTTAAAATATTGATCCCATATGATGTTGCTATAGTAAGATTCAATAGAAAAAAGGTATCACTTTAAAGCTCAACAACATTATCTCTTCTGCTAGCACCAAGCTAATGGCTATTTAAAAAAAAAAAAAAACTGAAGTACAATAAAAAAAAAACTCATCATCCCAGTGCTTAATGGGGAGATGTACTGTCCTAGCAGGTACCTGGAAGGTGGAAGAGCGGAGCTGCATGCCCTCCTGTAGGAACTGGTCCACCTGCGGCAGGTACTGGACATTGATCCTCTTCTCCCTGGTCAGTGTGGCTACGGGGAAACTCCTCACCACCACCTGCTGGTAGGCTGGGACATCACATGGACATCTTTTTATCAGAGACATGGCTTCTAAGACCCAAGGGGAGTTACCCCGCCCAATATTTTATCATGGAGGCAGTAGGGAATTGTTTAGCTTCCATAGTGATGCAAAAATAGTTTAATTTTGAATTTTGATAATATTTAATTCTGTGTATTATATAGCGAGTCTGATATTTGAGATACATTTCTGAAAGTATACTGCTGAAGCATAATTGAGATTATAGATAAGAATAACAAGACTAAATCCATATTACAGTAGAACCTCTCTGTAAAGTGATGCAGAGCAGAAGTTTTCAGCATATAGAGAAAAGCAATACAGAGTATGAGAGAGGTAACAGAGAAGATGCAACAATAGTCTCCAGATGGGACATACCAAAGGGGTCACAGGGAGTGCCTTTGAAGATGACCCTGTAGTTGGTGAGAAAGAGGGCGCCCTCTGCTGGCAGGAGGGAGGTGGAAGTGTTGTCGTCTCGGCCGTCTGCGGCCAGGTAGACTCTGAGTCCAGCCATGAGGGGCTCCTCACCTTGTAGTAGGACAGGCAGGGTGATCTTGGGCTGTGGCACACAAGGTTGGCTGACTGTGTTACACCATGACTTCTCCTACCTTCATGATGGGTGGCAGCCTCTTGCTCTCTCGGTGGACTGCCTCCAGGGTCTCCAGCTGCATGGCCACCACCCCTGGCACACATCTGGGTGTTGCCATCATGGGGGTGGATTTTACTTATCCTATTCATGATCATGATAGCTTTATCAATATAATATTTTTTAGCATAAAAATATACTTAGAGAAAAATATAAGGTACAATTTGGATTATAAAGATAGGGTGATAAGACCAAATGAATAAAATGTGCATGAGGATTCAGTAACAGCATTGTTACAAAAATGTCATGTACAGTTATTTGGACATATGACTTTAGGTTTTGTTTACAGTGAGAAAAGTACACATGCAGTAAGTATTTGTTATAATAGTGAATAGCCAGTGGTAGACCAAAACAAAAGCCACAAATTTTGTCAAAAACAAGGGTTACATGTGGCTTGACCTAGGTAATCTTGCATTGTGTATTCAGTTAGCTAGTGTGGCACCATATATTATATGTGTCTTGTAGGCTGGCTTACTTACCAGGGATCATTTGATGGAGAGACTTGATGTGTTCCTCCGTGACTCCGGACTCTGTGCAGACCTTGTCCACAAAGCGGGAGATGAAGCGTACCACGGCAGTGCTCAGCTCTGTGGAGTCATCCTCAAAGCCACTCTCGGCCCCGAGGCTGTCCGTGTCCTCGGCAAGGCTGGGAGTGGTCATGTTGCTGAGGCTCTCAGTCCCATCCATCAAACTGGATCCGCGCTGGCCCTCCCCACCGCCACGCCGACCACAATCAAGTGGCACCCTTAGTGCCACCATACGGTTGGCGTAGTGGATGGCCTGGCTGAACACGGTAGACTCCTCGTTGTTGGCCAGCTCCAGCTGTCGCTCTGATGGCAGGCCACACCACAACCGCATCTGTTCCGCAGCTATTTCCAGAGCTGTTGGTCTCAGGCCTTTCCTCCCGGTGCCCCACGTCTGGTGGACACACATACATAGTATATTTAGAGGGGATAAAATTGACCTTGGTTTATACAGCTACATAAAAAAAAGTCATCACCTTCATTGAGGTAATGAATTTTAGAAGAGGAGAGAGAAAAAAGTTTCTAATAATTGAGCCTCATGCCTCTGAGGCTTTAATGCCGAAAGACAAAGCCAGGTACAGACAGAGTGAGATCCGAGTATTTCACTAAATCCAAGGAATAGATATCATATTATCTGGCACTTAGTATCCTGATCAATTTGGTTTTCTATTTAATACAAACTGCTGTAATTTAACACTCCAAGAGATAAGAGCCAGGTCCTCCTAATATTTATCCATTAAAGTAGTGAAAGATTTTTATTTGGAAAAGAAAGAAAAATTTGTATTAAATAAGTTTGCTTTTTAAATACAAGGAGTTGAACTTGGTGTTGAGTTGATTCCTATTATCTCCACATTGACAGCTGTGGTGGACAAGACTTCTCTAGGTGTTGCCCTCACACCCAAGGAGGGAATTAAAGTAAATAGGCCCATAGGGATTCAGAAAGAGGGTTGAATTAATGCAGTTATATTATTAAAAAAATAGGGATACATTTAAAATGTTAGGGATTAAACCACTGATATTTGTCCATAGATTTACCAAGGATTCAAATGCCAGGTGGATATATAAGCAGAATGGCCCAATACAATAGGTGAGGCAGACATGCGTGATCTCATAGTGGCAGCATGGTAGATTAAACTGGGGAAACTGCTGGGAGGGTTCACCACTGATGAGCCAGGCCCACCCAATATATTCCATTACAGAAAGGATAGCATGAAGTTTAATTTATTTGTACTACAGTATAATAGCCACTTTAATATACAACACCATCTTTAATTAAACAGTTTTCAAATCCTAATCAGCCTATCTTCACAGACTACTCATAGATTCTGATCCCTTGGGGTGTTGAATTGAAGAAGTTGGATGGTTTCAATTCTTGCAGCTGGGTGTGAGCTGTGTTAACTCACAGGATCCCTGGCCGGGGACTGCTGGTAGAGGGCCTGAATGTCCCTCTGTACATCCTGGTAGAACGCTGCCTCCCAGAACTGCTGGTTGGCCCATACAGCGTGGTCTTGGAGGCAGGTGTAGGCAAACTGGATCACCCCCGTGCACAGCTTCTGTACACCACACAGCCATAAGCTTGGGATACAATCCACCAATAAAGGCACAATTTGGATTATAGATTAGAAACACCTTTATTTATTTATTTGGATTTGGTCTTATAGTTTTAGCAATTTTTTACTTATGGTTCTACAAATAAAAAAACTTCACATTTATATTTTTCTTCATCATAATATATCGTCTCAGCAATTATTTCTTACCCACCCAAAACTGCTTGTTTACAGGGACAGGCAGCTATGTCTCACATCTGCTGAATTCCCTCTTGTTTGAGCAGAAGGTATTTCTAAGTATGCTGCTCTTGGCACTGTATAGCATAAAAAATAAAACCTGGCCTCACATTTTGGTATGCTGAACAAACAAAATATGCATATTAGGCTGTTATAAGAATAATTAGTATATTCTGTAGTTAAAACGACTCCTTCCCAACATAACTCTATAGTGGGTGAAAGTTTTGACTGAATATTGCAGAAACATATGCTGAATAAATGTACTATGCAAATTATTCCATTGTTTTACCTATTTGCATATCCCAAAATGGAACAACGACAGTGATTCCTTCCAGACCTGATTCTAAGTGGCGTCAAAGTTTCATAGGGATAGGGTTTTGAAACCCAATGCCTGCAGGAATGGAAATCTGATGCTGCACACATGACTGGTACAGAGCAGGAGGGACAAGCACCGGTTCTGTCCTCCCAAGAGAACAACAGTCTTTGATTTCCAGACTTAAGTCTGGTCATCTACGGACAATGACTTTCCAGAATGGTTGCAGGGTTTTCCCACTATGTACTAAGTGCAATTCTCAGCCTGCAACCCCAAGACATATTATTGACTGTATTGACTCATTCATTGATGAGCTCTACTCTTCCCCGGCAGACACCATCAAAAATTTCAAGCTTTACAAGCTTGATACCTTAGTGTGATTGAGTGGAGATAAGAAAGAAGAAGAAGAAGATAGGGATAGGTCAAATATGGTGTGAATGTATAGGGGTATACCCCCTTGGCAGAGCTGACTGCTATAGGGCGCGTCCCCAGGTGGCGGATAGGGGAACGACCTTCAGATATGAAGGCCAGCTGCGAAACAAGCAGAATAACTCTGACAAATAAGCAGTCGCGGACCAAACAGCAGCATTGTTAAAAGAGGAGTAGACCTCTTTAAAAATCCTGACTTCAACTGACCCGGTTGATGGACCTCAGCAAGGGTCCCACTCCAGGGATACGGAGGAGCTGTGTCTGTACTCATGTTAGAGTCGGCAGCAAAGGCGTCTGCTTCCATGTTAGGAACGGCCTCAAACTACAGGCAAAATCAGACTTTCACCAAAGTGTGCCTGGATCATGATGCCATGATCAACGAAAGCTGCACCCCTATACCCCATTCCATGAGATCAGATGTTGATTTGCATGCTGCATCGCCCGTCGCGCAGAATAAACAGGGGCGCGTTCAGGACTTAGGTAGAGGGTTCTGTCCGATAAGTATAATACAGTCTCCACAAACTTCACACTTTGCAACTTCCAAGCAATTGAGCATTCTGCAGTGCAACATAAATGGATTGTGCTCAACAGCAACAAAAATAAAATTAGAAGAAATAATGGAAATAGCTGAAAAACAAAAGATACAAATTATAGCCCTACAGGAAACCAAATTAAATGAAAAGTACAATCTCAAATATAAAAACTACAATATCCTCAGAAAAGACAGAAATAAAGAAGGGGGTGGCCTGGCATTTTTAATCAAGAATTTGTACTATGAAGACATAGCTATTAATATTCCAAACACATCAGACCTCGAAGCCCAAGGTATCAAAGTCTACCTCAATCAAAACAAAACCATCAACATATTCAATATGTATCACCCACCAAACAATAAACTTATTGACGATGGAACAATGGCTCAATTTCTTACAGACAACACTATTATTGTAGGTGACCTTAATGCCAAACATCAACTATGGGGATGTTCCACGCCAAACCCAAGAGGCAAAATACTTTCAAACTTATTTGACGACAATGCCTTCATGTGCTTAAATGATGGGAATCCTACCCACCATTCCTACAGTTATAATACCGCACAAGCCCTTGATATAAGTTTCTCCAGTCCTGACATTTTCCACAAATGCAAATGGCAAATATTAAAAAGTATTGGAAGTGATCATTTACCTATTTTGATAGAAATTAGCACCAAGACCAAAACCAGCTCAATTAAAGAAAAATTCTGGAACTTCAAAAAGGCTAATTGGAATCTTTACCAGCAAAACACCAATGAAGACTTTAGAAAAGCACCCACTAGAATAAAAGATCTGGAACAAAATTGGATATCTTTCAAAAACACCATTATTAAAGCAGCCAAAGTTTCAATACCAAGAGGTAATATTAAGAAATGGATTCCAAATTATACACACCAGGCAAAAGATATTCAAACACTTATAACTAAAAGAAATGAACTACAAAAAAAGTACACCCAAAACCAAACAAATTGTAGAACTGAACTGAACATTGTGAATGCAAAAATAAAAAGATTATACGTAAATATGAAAAGGGAAAAATGGAAACAAACTTGTGAAAACCTGAACCCAAGAAACCCAAATACAAAACTTTGGCATTTGGCAAAACAAATTGACAGAGCCCAGCCACAAACTGAAAACACAAATATGATTAAGAATATAGATGGTACCCCAGCAACTAATGACAAAAATGCTGCTAATCTTTTAGGTAATTCATATCAAATAAGTAGTAAAATCAAATTTGAAATAAAAGATAAGAAAGTTGAAAAAAAGGCCCGCAAGATTATCCATGACTGTAAAAACGTCACTAGCACTTATAATATTTTCCATGAAAAAATCAATATGAAAGAGCTAGATTATGCATTAGAAAACACTGACCTGAACAAGACTCCTGGGCCAGATGGAATCCATGGCCAAATGATATCAAACTTGGGCAAAAATGGCAAAGAAAAACTTCTTGATATTTTCAATAACTCCTGGAAAACTGGAAAATTGCCTCAAGACTGGAAAACTGCATCAATAATTCCTATTAAAAAACTTGACAAATCTGCTGATGACCCAAAAAACTACCGACCTATCTCCCTCACAAGTATTTGCTGCAAATTAATGGAAAAAATTATACTCAGACGACTTACCTACCACCTTGACACAAGAAATCTCTTACCAGAAGAACAATATGGATTTAGGAAAGGACATGGGACAATAGACCAACTCTTATTTTTCACACAAAAGGTAAAAGATGCACAAAACAGAAAACCAACTAACCACACAATAGCTGCTTTTTTAGACCTTACACAAGCTTTTGATAAGGTATGGAAAAACAAGTTAATTACAAAATTATACAAACATTTCAAAATTGATGGAAAAGCTATCACGTGGATAAATGATTTCCTTAAAAATAGATACATCAGGGTCAAATATAATGGCACTCTTTCTAAAACCTTCAAATTGTACCAAGGATTACCACAAGGATCAGTCCTTAGCCCAACTCTCTTCACCCTATTTATTGCAGGCATAGAAGAAAAAATTTCACATAAAACCAATATTGGACTTTTCGCTGATGACATTATTCTATGGAGCAGCAATACTAACTGGAAAAAAGCTGAAAGAGATTTGAACAAGACTCTTTTCCACCTAGAAAAATTTGCTAATAAACATAAATTAGAATTTAACCCCCAAAAATCTGAAACCTGTCTTTTTACTACCGATAAGAAACTATACAAAATAAGACCAAAAATTATTCTGAAAGAACAACAATTGCAATATAATAAACATCCTAAATATCTTGGCTACACCCTGGATCCAGAAATTAACTCCAGTAAACATATTGAAGAAGTTATTAGAAAAGGAAGAGACCGACTAAAAATCCTAAAATATATTTCAGGAAGAGAGTGGGGAGCCGATGCAACCACACTAAAATTATCTTACACATCTCTAATTAGACCTATCCTGGAATATGGATATCAAATCTATGGTACAGCATCTGAAACAAATCTAAAATCACTGGAAAGGATACAACTAAGTGCAGCTAGAATTATTACAGGTCTTCGAAATACCTGCCCTAATGAAATTGTACTTTATGAGGCAGACATTATGCCCTTAAAGGATAGAAGAAGCTACAATCTGCCAAAATATATAAACAAAATCAAAAGTTATGGAAACAAACACAGAACTTCCAAGTACATACTTAATTGGGAATCCAATTTAAGACTCAAAAAAGAAGGCCCTCTACACCTGGCCAAAAGAAATGAATTTTTAAAATATAAAGTGGAAAAAAATTATTTAGCAGAAAAAATTTCTCCATGCAAACCACTACAAAATGTTATTTTTAATGCCACTTTAAATGAACCCACCAACAAACAATACCAAAATCCAGAATACTTAAAACAATTATCATTAGAAATAATTAATAACATTCCTAAAAATGCAATAACTATCTATACCGATGGTAGCAGAGACGAGCTAGGACACACTGGCAGTGGCTGTCTCATCAAAACCACAAATGGCATTGAGAAAATGAACAGAAGAAACCCAGATTTTTGCTCAGTCTTCAGATCAGAACTTATAGCCATCTATGAAGCCTTAAAATCCATCAGAAATACTAATTATCAAGATATCTGGATTCTTACTGATAGTAGAAGTGCCATACAGCACTTGAGTCACACAGGAGAACTCAGAGACAAAGTAAGCAGGAACATAATTGGTTATCTCCAAAAACTCTCAAAAACCTCAAAAATTCACCTTCAATGGATACCCTCACACGTTGGCATTGAAGGCAATGAAGCTGCTGATGTGCTAGCGAAAAAAGGCACAAAAGAACCCTTGCCACAGAAAAATAAACTTACTTTTAAAGAAATAGAAACAATAGCCAAAACAAAAATAAACAAGAACTGGAGGATCCCACCTAAGCACAGTTGGTACAGTGGAGTGAACCCAGGAGGAGCTCTGAACATCAGAAATAGACAGCATCAAACAACACTAACAAGATTTAGAACAGGCCATCTCAAGCCATTGAAGATAGAAAATAATAACAAAATTTATCCCACTTGCCCAAAATGTAGTTTGGTACCTGCAGCTCCAGAACACATTTTGGCTTGCATTAGATGCACTAAACAGGACCTTTGGGAGAGGCCGCTGCTCATCATAAAACAGCTCGAGGAGCATGAACTCATGGAATTCGTGTAATCTTTACACAAGGGGATAAGAAACAACAACAACAACAACATGTATGAGGAACTAGCAAACAGCCACATATTAACTTTTATTTCTATGGAAGAAGGATAAGACACACCACTACAAGTGGTACCAGAAATACTTACAGGTAATCAGAAACACCAAATTGTTCCTGCAGAGAAACTGAACAAACTGCTCTTCACCTTATCTACAACTATCCCAACTTTACAGAAGTGAGACATCCTTTGTTCCCTGATCTAAATTATTTAACTCTTTTACATCAGCCACTTTGTCTATATAAATCTTATGAACTCTGCCGAATAATACATGTAAATTTGTATTTATTTTATTCTAAGTTTTAATTTGCTTATTATTTTGTTTGTTTCCTCTGTAATAGGTGCAAATATTTCAATATAGTGCCTGGTTGATGAATAAAATACATTTTAAAAATAATAAATACTTGGAGCCAACAATCTAGCTGATGTTGGGAAGTCATATGCCTTCTTAGTTTTAATCCCAGTGTCTATAAAAGTGATATATTTGTTGGTTTTAAAGATCTACAGTGAAGGATATGGTCAGGTTAGATGGCTGATTCTCTCCTGTACAGGGAGAATTCTTTTATTTTAGATTGAATGTGAGGCCACTGTATGTCCAGTTTTTTAATCTGGTCTGCAATATGTATAAATATGTGCTTCATTCTCTTACATCAAAATATAAATATATTTCTTTAATCTTAAAAATAGAATGGAACTTTATTATGACAACAATAACCTGGTTATAGAATCATAATTGCTTCAACTGGGTACTTACAACAATAGCTGATGATGATATAATGAGGTTCAACTGTATAGAAATGTTGGCCACACACAAATGGGATATATTGTTAAGTAACTTTACAGTACCTAGCCAAGAAGATAGAACATCTGCCAATCATCACTGGTGTTCACTAGGGGTGACCTGCATGCAGGCGTGAGGATTATATGTCGTTGACACAGGGAGGAAAGTCACCCTACTTGGTATACAAAAATTCCTTTTGATAAGGCACAATTTGGATTATAGATTATAAACACAGGGTAATAAGACCAAACCCAAATAAATAAATAGTGTGTGACGTTTCGGTAACAGCGTTGTTACCATCTTCAAACAAAAGTACTGAATGAGAATATTTTATTTCTCTATTTATTTTTATTCTCTCATTCAGTACTTTTGTCTGAAGATGGTAACAACGCTGTTACCGAAATGTCACACACTATTTATTTATTTGGATTTGGTTTTATTACCCTGTGTTTAAAAATTCCCTTTGTTTATAATGCTCTTTCTCCTCCCCCACACCCTATCTCCCTTAAATAAAAGTTTCATATCTAACTTTATTGCATATATATTTGTGCATCTATGCAAGTACCTTAAAATACCCTCTCTATAAATTATTCAAATTTGCTCCTGTGCCTTCTAGTTTATCTCTGTGACAAGCCACTTACCCTGCAGAAAGCCATGGCCAGGGGCAGGATGGAGGCTGCCACTCCGTGTTCATCCATCACTGAGTCATCCTGCACCCACACATGGTTCTCCCACAACCACACACACCCCTGAACACAGCAGAGACATGCTTCTACGTGAAGATACCTCAAATGAGAATAAAAAATAAGATATGGTATGCAGATATAGTGGAAACATATGCAAGCTGGGTTATTTACACATCTACTCTCTATTTTCATTTACTAGTTTTATTTAAAAAAAAAAAGTTGAAAACTATTTTTAGGGCAAAAAAAAAAAAAAGGTGAGAAGGAGGGTCATTACACAGCCAAAAAAGCAGCCAAGTATAAACAACTAGGCTGCTTGTCTTAACAGTCTGTGTGGTGTTGACCCTACCAAAGCCCCAGTGTAAATTATTGGCCCAACACCTGAAGGTCAACTTCATCTGTTCCTTACCAAGATGTTCTACAGTGTTGGACAATTCACTACATTCTGGTTAATTTTCCCCAGTCTAACATAACTCAAGTATTAGGTAATTCAACTTGAAGACAGCAATGACCAGGGTTTTGGTGCTACTTAGTTTCCCAGGGGAATAAAAATGGTAGATTTTTTAATTAATGGGAGGTCTCTTCACACAATGGCCAACTATTTCAATAAAACCCCATAGGAACAATCATTTATCTAATTATAAAATAAAAGTAGATTTTATGAAATACTATAATGAAAATATGTGGAGTGGTTATTGAAACAAAGCATCATGTTTAGTAGTGAGTGTGTCCTATATTCTATGGCTTGGCAATGTTAAAATTCCACTGAAAATCCCACAATAACTTGGTATGAAAGCAGGGAGTAAGATAGCAAAGAATATAAATATCTAAGGTGCAAGAAATCCCTCTCATGCAATAAATAAAAAAAGATCTAAACTAAGATATAAAAGAGAGGAGAAGAGGCCAAGGAAGGATCACTAGGCAGGCAACAAGAGTCTTACTGGGTGGGTGGGGCGGAGCAAGCGAGGAAAGGGGGAGGAGTTATAGGTAACTTGCATTCTGCAAGCAGAGGGAGTTAGAAGGAAGGTTTTAGCAGGACCTCATGTCCTGACTCGCACATTGGTTCCACACTGAACTGGAATTTTGGGAGGTTTGAACAGAATATATTGGGGGAATTAAAGCAGGACATAAAATGTCGCTATAACTACAACTTTGGGAGCCACCACTAAACTAAAACTAGCTAATCTGCAATGTTAGTTACTAACTAGGTAGTATGGTGGTACTGAAATTCAGGCATGAGGTGGAACTAGCCATCCTGAAGGGTTAGTTATAGTAGAAGCTCCTAGAGAGGGCATACTTGCCAGAAGACCACAGTTTTCCAAAATTACCACTTGCACCTAATATTTGCTCCTGGTAAGTCTCTTCCTAAAGGACCCATTGGGTCTGAAGCTAGGTGTTGTCCATTAGAGAGAGGTAGATCTTCTGTACTAAGCATTAGAGAAAGGAAGTTCTACTGTACTAAGCTTCTGGGCAAGTATGGTGGTCTTGGGAGGAGATGGAGGGTACCTGGAGGGCACAGTTGAGGAGCCGCACCACCAGGTCGAACTGCTGGTGCTCCAACACAGCCTTGTTGCCCGACACCCGGCATGCCAGCTCCTGAGCCAAGGCCAGGCGGGCTGCCTGAGACTTCAGGGCTCTCACCACAGCCGGACAACTCTGACACCACAGTTAGCCAGAGAATAACCTACACCGCAACATACTCACCTTCCTGGCATCCTGGATCTTGTTGTCAAAGATGCAAGCCACGCAGCTACGCAGAACCTCCAGCCTCCGTGCAGAGGAATCTTGCAGCGCAGGGAGAGGGGGTCCAGGAGGCACCACCCGAGGCTGCTGCGGCCTCAGTCCTTGCAACCTGACACCAACATTCATTCTTTCATTTGAAGAGTTCACATTGAAAATAAAGGGTGGTGACCCATCATATAGAAGGTCTTCAAATATAAATCCACAAAGCTACTTCGATACTTTATACAAAGATTGATTTAACCCAAGTCTATTCTTGCAGCAACATAATAGCCTTCATTGTATGCATTCTTAGAAACATAAAGTAGTGCATAAAACACAAGTATTATAAAATAATATAAAAAAAAATTCACTAAAAATTGTAAAACTTTATATTAGCTTTTGGAGAGATTAAAAAAATAATAAATCTTGAGATTAAATACATGTCAGGTTTTTGGAAAGGTGATTCAGGTGTTTTTATCTCTATCTGAAAGATTGATATTTTAGAAAGATGATAATTATGGTAGGAGAGACAAAGTAAGAGACCATTGAAGCTTTATAGTTTTATTATTATTTTAAATGGGGCTTGAGTGCTGCAGGTTTTATTCCCGAGTCCAGGTTTCCAAAAATAAATATCATAGGCCTTCAGGAAACTGACCATGAAGAAAGGAAAAAATGCTAGAGCAAGATGCAGGCACTGATTGATGAACTACCTTGGAGTGACACACTAGATAAACAACAAAGATGTCCAAGGAGAGATATTATAGAAACAATTGAGATGAACGAGCATGTTTGGGCATCTTGTCTGAAGAGGTAACAGTATTATTTGGAAGGCTGGGAAGGTTGAGAATAGAATTCATGGACAACTTCAGGAGACAACCCTATGATGCACCACCCAAAGACTGGCTGTAAAAAGGAATTTTTGGGGAATAATTGGTAATGATAAAAGTGTGTTTTATTGGCAAACAACATATGGCAAAAACTACCACATACCATTCTCAAGTAAAATTCCTAATGATGTTGATACAAATGTGTAAGGCCATCTTCAAAAGTGCTAACCAGTTGAGGAACTGAACTCCCATCAAAGAAGAGCAAAACATTTGACCTTGTTTAGGTTTACAACATTTTTTTTTCGGTCATTGAGGCACTACACTGAAAAAGGCGAAGTGCCTTAAACGGATATGTGGTTGGCTTTTTTTTTTTTGATGGTTTTTGGCCAATATTATGGAATATCAACACTTAGTTGAAAGATGGTGCAAGCCATCAGCAACATTTAGCTGCCAAATTGGGAGATGCCCTTTTCCCTTTATTTTACTAAATGTTCATGTAAATTTAGCCTTGTTCAATTTTTGAAATAATTTAAGTTAATTTTGATGTAATTTTTTTAAATGTTTAATGTAGATTATGAGAGTGTTGAACTTTTTTTTTAATTGGAACTATACTGATAGGATGGGAAAAATTTTGCTACACCATCAAGAAACCCAAAATGATGAGAGAGACACCATAGGCTCTGGAGCAAGTGTATCCTAAGACAGAAGGGCTGATCAGCTTTCCATTGTAGGGTAGAAATAAGAAAGATTAAGTAAATATAAAATAAAGAGGAGGCAGGATATTTCTGGGTAAAGCTGACAGACCTCATCTTGAAGTTGTTCTTGGCCATGCCATCATTAAGGTACTCCCCGACAATGGCAGGGTCCAGGGTGGGGAAGGCTGGCTGATGGATGCGGGTGAATGCTCCTTCTGTGGGGCGAGGCAGTTTCTGGACGTAGGGCTGGGGGTTGGGATTCTCCTGCACAGATAGCTCAATGACCCATTGTCGGACTACATCCAGTGGACTCACATTGAGGTAGAGGACGTTGGATAGGTCCTTGATGTGCTCCAGAACTGTCTCGGGACTCCTGGCCTCTGTCTTCATCACCTCAGTCATGGTGGCGTAGAGCTGGGGCAGCCAGGTGGTGGTGATGGCACAACTACACAGTGTACAGTACCTACCTCATCAAAGATGTCAAACACCCGGTAGGGAGGCCCTCGTTCTGCCACAAAGGTGTTGAAGAACATACAGTCCAGCAGCTTGACCGTGAAGTCATTGTCTGCCAGGTTCCGTCTGCCCAGGAAGGCAGCCTGGATACAAGGTTACATAAGTCGAATAGAGATTCAATTGAATACTAGGCTTTTTTTTTAAAGAAAATCACAAGATAAAAAAAGACCAAATCCAAAAAGGAATGTATGGATGATTTTTTGGTAACAAAGCTGTTATGTTAAGAATTTGCATAATATCTTCAATTTTTACAGAAATATGAATGCCGGCCAGGCACCTCAAGATCTTCACTTAAGATATACTTTTATACAATCTTAGAAGCATATGTCCATAGTTTGTTCAAAACACCTATTTACCATAATCAATAGCAGATGCACGGGGCTCTGGAACTTTTGTAAATGCAAAGTCTAACTGCTTTTCACATGTGTAGACATGTGGTGCATTTACATTAAAAGCAGTCGCCTACTTCTACCCACTATGATTATCATGGCCTGTACCACGTGTACTAGGGATAAGCAAAAAAAAAAGCATGCAGGGTAAACAAGAAACTCAGTCTAATACAACAATGGAGTGGACTGGAGATTAAAATGGCAAAACCATTGGGAGGGTTCATGCCCTCCCTCATTCAATTTTTATCCATTGGAGTATAAGGGCTGTATAGAAATAGCTTTTAATTATATATTTAAAAAGTATGGTTAAAAATTTTAAAATAATTTTCAGCAATAAAGAGGTTTCTGAGTTGATGAAGATATTTAAAACTTGTTTGGGCTAATTACCTTGTGATTCTCTCTATAACCCCAATTGTACCTGAAATTACTTTGCTTAAAAAAATACTGTACAATAATTATATATTAACACAATATATACACTTTTATACATTCAAATCTCATTAGAACTCACTTGGGATCAACAACAAAGACACTTATGTAAAATTCAAAAATTTTTGTAAATTCATTTTAGATTTTCTCTTCTGTTTGAGAAAACCATCGTTTCAGTTTTAATTGTGTTTTTAGTCGGTTATTGAGTTGTATATAATGAATTGTATATAGGTTGCTAAAATAATCCATTTTAGATTTTCTCTTCTGTTTTAGAGTGCCATCGTTTAAGTTTCAATTATGTTTTTAGTCCGGTTATTAAATTGTATAAAATGAATTGTATATAATCTACTAAAATGTATTTAGGCGCAAGTATCCCGAGCTGGGATATCGCGTCCGATATGTCAAATAAAATAATAATCAAGATTGTATGTTAGTATATAACCCTGTTGGTATTATATAACCATGTTTTGAGACCTTAGAATAAAGAACTAAGTTGCTGTTATTCCATGCATAGGATTACAATTTTATTTC
Organism: Cordylochernes scorpioides; assembly: GCA_030710605.1. Taxonomy (NCBI): domain Eukaryota; kingdom Metazoa; phylum Arthropoda; class Arachnida; order Pseudoscorpiones; family Chernetidae; genus Cordylochernes; species Cordylochernes scorpioides. Next base: position 26,995,838 of record CP092882.1, read on the forward strand.
TATAGTATAACAGCTAGGGATATAATTTAAGGTTTATATCAAGGCAATCTGTACATTTGGAAGCATGTCTTTTAAAAAATAGTCGGTAGTTCCCAAATTATATAGTTTCAAAATATTTTATCTTTTTCTAAATAAAATAAATAATCTTTTTGAAGTATGAAATAGTGTTCCATTTTTAGCTCACTTTAGTAGTTTTGTAACTTAAAGTTGTTCTTAAAAAATTGAAAGATGTTCACAAGCTTTGAAACTCTTCTACAAAGTATAGAGAATTGAACTTCCCTAAGGTGTGAGCTTTATAAAAACAACCACCCTCCATGAAACATTTCTTTAAAAAAAGTTTTAAAAAATAAATGGAACAATATGTAAACTAAGAAAAAGGCATCTAATTATTGTGCAACTGAAACGCGTCCGTGGTTAACTTTTCTTGATTAATCAAGAATGGGTATTTGGCCAATTCTGGAATAATTAAAAATCAACGAGAATAGTTGATATTTATTCCGATAGATGGCGCAAGCCATCAGCAACTTTCAGTTGCACGATAAGGAGATGCCTTTTTCTTAATTTATGCACCTTATCCCAGTACAATGTTACATTTGTACTATTTTTTCACAATATGTAAACTCAACAGTAGGAAAAGGTTATGCCGCAACTTTTTAAAATTATTTAAATAAATTTTACAAAAGCTTTCGGGCAGTTCCCCCCTTTATCATCTTGATATATATAACCAATAAACACAAGGTAACAACCGAAGGTAATAGTGTTGTTACACTCCAGTGAGAGACTATGGCATAATAAAACATGGTGAAACCAGTTTTCTCCTGCAGGTGGTCTCTCATCCAAGACTGTCATGACAAGTCTTACAGTTGAAACAGAGTTTCCAATAAGAGACCACCTCCAGGAGAGACCCAGGTTAACCATGTTTTAGGTTCCTCGGCAGAGCTGACTGCTACAGGGTGTGGATAGGAGAATGACCTTAAGTTAAGAAGGCCAGCTGCGAAACAAGCTGAATAATTCTGACGAATAAGCAGTCGCGGACCAACAGCAGCATTGTTAGAAAGAGGAGAAAGACCTCTTTAAAAATCCTGAGTTCAACTGACCCGGTTGATAGACCTCAGTAAGGATCCCACTCTCCAGGGATACAGAGAGGCTGCATCTGTACTCATGTTAGAGTCGGCAGCAAAGGTGTCTGCTTCCATGTTAGGAACGGCCTCAAAATACAGGCAAAGTCAGACTTTCACCAAAGTATGGCTGGATCATGGTGCCATGATCAACGAAAGCTGCACCACTACACCCCATTCCATGAGATCATGAACTCATGCAATTCATGTAATCTTTACACAAGGGAATAAGGAACAACAACAACAACAATGTTTTAGGCTAGGATCTCTCATGGAAGACTACTGTACCATTACCATACAAAAGTTTCCAATTGCACCTTATCAATGAATAAAAGTTTTCAATATGGACTAAATCATTTTATTTTATATTTTCCTACTAGGTACATCAGGCTGATGAAGTTCCGAGAACTCCATGTAATAAAAAAAGCTGCAGCAACATCATCAGTTCTTGTAAAAGCCAGCAATGTTCCTGAAGAAGGAAGGTAGGTACCTTGTGGAAGGTGATGTGAGGACGAGGGTTGATGCGGGTGAGGGTCAGACACCACCTGTAGCCTTGCAGCAGCTGGGCAAACATCCGCAGGAAGATGGCCCGGATCTCTTTGTCCTGTACACCATCTCAATTGTGGGATCACACTTGTAACAAGACCATTGAAGTAGTACTAGCCCATACATGGAAATTTCAAGACATAACAATAGGTCAGTGTAATAAAAAAAATTGTTGTGATGAAAATAATTAAATAAGCTCACTTCTTATTCTTTCTTATCTCTCAAAGCCATGATAATCATGGTGGATAGTTAGCGACTGCTTTAACTGTAAGTGCACCACATGTCTACACATGTGAGAAGAAGTTCGACTTTGCACTTACAAATGTGCCAGAGCCCCATTTGGTTACTTGCACTCGCTGGTGGGGTTGGACTTTTACAAGAATCGGGGGCCATTGGAGCATTTTTTAAATTTTAAACAGAAAAAAAGTGTCCAATGCGGGAATCGAACCCGGGTCGTAATGGTCGAAAACCAAACTGTTCAACTAGCCTTCCACCGACCCCCATATAAGGCAAATGCCCCAAAGGCATAAGCTCACTAATTACTTTAAATATTTATTTGATTATTTATATGAAATATTTTATATATAGAATAAGGGTTATGCTATACATGCACCGAATTGACTCAAGAGTTAAAGCGAGAGGAGTAAACTGTTGTTCATGCAGCACAAGCAGGCACATTCCTTTCTATGAAGCGTGACTGTTTTCCCCGACCCCGGTCCTACCTGTCAAGTTAAGAGGGAGTACCAGGAAACTCTGTCCTCCTGACAATAGGTCAGTGTAATAGAAAAAAATCAAAACTATATGCCGCTAAAATTTACCATTAGAGAATAAGAAGATAAAGTGTCACATCCCTATAATACAAATATATTTTTAAAAAGCCTAATAACAGGCATCATAAATACAACCCTGGAACACAGCCCACCACCTTCTTTAATTCAGGGATACCAAGGGATCAGAATTTTAGGCTGAATTATAGTTTCAGAAGATGAGTTTCTTTTAATTGTAAAAACGTTACAAGCTTTCGGGCAAAAGCCCTTCGACAGGCAAAATAGTATAGTTATATTTTGCCTGTCGAAGGGCTTTTGCCCGAAAGCTTGTAACGTTTTTACAATTAAAAGAAACTCATCTTCTGAAACTTCTTAATTGATATACCTTACTGGAAGAGTCTTTAACCTTTGAATTATAGTTGTTAAGAGATTAATACAACTCATCACACACAACATTCACAGTGTATTAAAAATAATACAAAATAAATAGGATCATTCATTAATTTTATGACTACACAGTCAAAGCTCATTACCTAGAAGTGTTGTTATAACCAAGTTGTTAAGGTTCCACTCTGTATTAATATAAAGTTGGTGGGGGATGATATTCATGTACCAAAGTGGCACCTCTCCCTTTAAATATGCATTAAACCAATGTTTATCACCTCAGAGCAAAACATAATGGTGGTGAATGAACCAGTGATAGGGTTCTAATCACTTTTACATGCTTCAATGGACCTTTGAAGGGAAAAGTTGTTTTGACCTTCAATCTCTCATCCCATGGCCTCTTGTTTCTCCTTCTACTTTATGTTTCTGTCAACAGGGAATATTTGACTCATGTATAAAATGACTTCAGGTGACCTAACAGTTACAGCAGACCTACCAGCATGGCAGGAGGGGACTGAGAAGGGAGGCTAGAAGGGAAGGCATCGTCAGCTATCTCCAGGTCCGGCCTCAGCACCTACAGGTGGCCAGTCAGTCAGTCAGGGGTGTGAGAGCCAAGTGATAGTTCCACTTTACCAAACACAGGTGCTGGGTGAGCTGGGACTGTACAGGGGCCGGGGGCTGAGGGATGGAGAGGGACTCTGGTACTGTGAGGGCTCCTCTGTCCAGGTCTACCACCACCACATCCAGCTGCCACCACAGTGATGGTCAGACACACAGCAATGGTCAGACAGGACATACAGCAATGGCCAGACAGGACATACAGCAATGGTCAGACAGGACATACAGCAATGGCCAGACAGGACATACAGCAATGGTCAGACAGGACATACCGCAATGGTCAGACAGGACATACAGCAATGGTCAGACAGGACATACAGCAATGGTCAGACAGGACATACAGCAATGGTCAGACATACAGCAATGGTCAGACACACAGCAATGGTCAGACAGGACATACAGCAATGGTCAGACAGGACATACAGCAATGGTCAGACAGGACATACAGCAATGGTCAGACAGGACATACAGCAATGGTCAGACAGGACATACAGCAATGGTCAGACAGGACATACAGCAATGGTCAGACAGGACATACAGCAATGGTCAGACAGGACATACAGCAATGGTCAGACAGGATGTACAGCAATGGTCAGACAGGACATACAGCAATGGTCAGACAGGACATACAGCAATGGTCAGACAGGACATACAGCAATGGTCAGACAGGACATACAGCAATGGTCAGACAGGACATACAGCAATGGTCAGACAGGATGTACAGCAATGGTCAGACAGGACATACAGCAATGGTCAGACAGGACATACAGCAATGGTCAGACAGGACATACAGCAATGGTCAGACAGGATCTTATAGAAATAGTTAGAAGAAACAGACAGGACACACAGCAATGTAATCTCACCAAGTCCAGAGTGTCTTCCCTCAGGCTGGAGTGGATGCCCATCAGGAAAGGAGTTGGGGTACTGAGTACTTCCAGCAGGGAGGCTGGTAGAATGGGGATGTACACATGGCTGCAGCACACATCAGTTCAGATTACACCATCTTCATGCAGTGACTAAATGTGGAATCATAACCTAACCTATCAACACAACACAAAACAAAATCCTTGAAAAAATTTCTCATTCTCTTCTCTTTTGAGGAGCATAAATAAAATAATAAATTTTCAATTTTTAAATACAGCTCACCTCTTTAAATCAACTGACTATAACTCAATACTCTCTTTAATTCAACCATTCTCTTGATACCAATCAGCTTATTTAACAGACTATAATTCCACACAAGACTACAACCAGTGAAAATTCTGATCCCTTGTGGGGTGTTGAATAAAATAAATTAGACTATATTATATATATATTATACACTAGAACCTTCCTGTAAAGGACACCTAATTGCAGAGCCAAAGTGACCTTTAGGGAGAGGTGTCCTCTTACCGGAGAGTTGCTAAATAGTAAAAATGGTAATTTTGCAAAAACAGTCCTTTGTGGAGAAGTGTCAGCTAAAGGGAGGTTCTACTGTATATTAAGAATATATAAAAAGGGCATTTCCTGACTGTTCACATGAGCATTTAAGATGGCGCTCTGACATTTAAATTGCTCATGCGTGCTGTCAGGATTTGCCCTTTTTATTTTTAACATTAATACACCTGACCTTTTTATATAAATATATAAAGTAAAGTTAACATTTTGTATTTCCTTTCATGGATAGATGGCAATAAGATGGTGATAATTAGGAAACACAGTGCAATAGTGGTTGGGAGAAGTGGTCTATTGCTGTGTTCCTGGCAGAAATATGGGCACAAAGATAATGTTCCGCTCAGCAATATAGGCAGGCAGCAGTCACCCACCTATATTTGAAGGGATACATGAGTGCAGTGAGGGCCTGGCAGGCATTGGCCAGACGGGAATAGCTGCGGGAATGGAAGAGCACCTTCTGCTCCGTCATGGCGGCACAGAAGAGAGTCACAGCATTGTGAATGCCTGCCAGCCACAATCAGAGTGATACCTGGGGTCAGTAAGAGCAGACAGACAGACCTAACTGCAGGAAGAGCTGATAGACAGTATGTCCTGTGACTGGAACTGAGGGACTGAGAGGTGGCTGCAGAGCTTGTCTGTCCCCGGCCCCGATGGAATACCTCACCTGGGGACCTCCTGCACCCACAGCACCTTGTATACATTTCAATTACATCACAGGTATTCAACCATAGCTTCACCTAGCCTAAAGATTCTCTGCAAGTTGTATAATAACAAGAAGTGATTCAGTCTCCCAAAAATTTAGCACAAGAACTAATTTTAATAGAAAACACATTATTTATAATTTTAAATTGGCATTTTTTAAAATTGATTCTTGAAGTGAAATATGCTTAGTACGTATATGGTATCTATCATAAAGCCCAAGAAGCAATTCAATCACAACAAGAATACTGGTCAGGGCCACTGGTGATCAGAATTGGCTGGTTAGATCCTGGGCTTTAAAGCCATTTAAGGTTTATGTATGCCAACAGCATTGAGAAGAGTATAGAGCACTGTAGTAACAAAAGTACTGGATGTTCTTTTGAAGAGAGATTTAGAAAACAAAATTAATTCCAACACTTACAACTCTTAGTTGGTTAGAGATACAGTAGAACCTCATTAGAGAACACCTCTCTAAAAAGGACAGTTTTCATCACAAAATTAACAATTTTTACTAATTAGCGACTTTCCAGTTAGAGGATACCTCTCTATAAAGACCACTTTGGCTCTGCAACTAAGTGCTGTTCCTATGTAGTTCCTGTATTAGTATGATATATTGTAATCAATTAGTATGAAACTCCGCCTTTGCCGGTCCCAAGCCCGGATGAAAAAGGAGGGGGGGAGCAGTAACAATCTCACTAAAAAACCTGGGCTCAGCTGGCCCGGCGGATAGTACCCTGTAAGGGCTCCTAATCCAGGGATACAGGATGAGCAGTGTTTGTACTCCATGTTAGGAGCGGCTGCACATGGCGTCTGTTCCTCATGTCAGAGGCGGCCATTTCTTTTGGAGCTAAGTCGGCCTGCCACTGAGTAGTGCTCCCAGTCTTAATGACAAAGGCAGACGCATTCTACTTCACCCAGTCATGATGGTTGTCAAATACCATCAAGGGTCACAACTTGATACCCTAATGATTGAGTGGAGATAAGAAAGAAGAAGAAGAATTAGTATGTTGCTGTTTTACCGACACATCAACGTAGAGATTTTAAAAAATTCTTACTAGTCCCTTGCCCAATAAAAATTTTTGCTACAAAATAACCATCAATTCTATAAGGCTGCCATCAAAGTAAGGATTGAATTGAAGAGAACAAAGAAGAGGTGAACTAGCTCCCTTTAAATAAATTATTCGTATTATTTTATATAAATATATTTTTCACACTCTCCCCCGGGTGAAACCCTGTAGAAGTCAAGTTTTGTGTCTAACTAAATATTCAATTTATATAATCATAAGGCAAAAAGATAAAAATCTAAAAATTACATGTGACATTTCGATAACAACACTGTGATCTTTTTTAAAATTTGAATATGACCTTCTTACCATGGAATGATATAAACTCTCTATTTTGGGCAGCAACATCTTGAGGTTTAATCCTGCGTTAGACACTTTACATTGCTTTCTAGAGGTGTAGACTTGTGGTGAACTTACAGTATAAGCAATCGCTAACTACTATGGCCTGTACCAAATGTACCTCGATAATAGGAAAAAAAAAGAAACTTGTGATTTTTACCTATAACCAAATGGTACTGTTTTATAAATGTGTATAATGGAGAAGGGTAGACACATTTCAAACTATAAGGATATAATGTAAGAGTGTGTGAGGACAAAATAAGCACCACATAGTATAATGGAGAAGGGTAGACACATTTCAAACTATAAGGATATAATGTAAGAGTGTGTGAGGACAAAATAAGCACCACATAGTATAATGGAGAAGGGTAGACACATTTCAAACTATAAGGATATAATGTAAGAGTGTGTGAGGACAAAATAAGCACCACATAGTATAATGGAGAAGGGTAGACACATTTCAAACTATAAGGATATAATGTAAGAGTGTGTGAGGACAAAATAAGCACCACATAGTATAATGGAGAAGGGAAGACACATTTCAAACTATCACATATAATAAAGCGTTTGTTCGTTGAAGCCGAATAGGATTGGTCCATTCTGTGTCACGTGTTCAAGTTACGGATGTTATGGATGTTTGTTTGTTCCCTAACTCCTCTCTTAATATTTTTATTTTATACGACAATATTTCGTATACATATTACATTTAGTCCCGGAATTATTCAGGTAACTTCAAAATTATATTTAAACTTTTAAAAATAACGCAGTTAGCAAAAATACGCATTTAGCTCGACGTTAGCGACACGCTCGGCCATTGATTGAAATAAAACGAAATAATTTGATATATAAATATTCGTAATTTACACTAGCCACATCAGCCACATATTTGATAATATTCATAATTTACACTTTAAATACTTTTCATACTTGCCTTCTCTTTTCTAATTTTTATAGTCTAAATATTTAAATGCGTACTTTTAACGACGACATTTTTCATTTTAGTAAATCTTAGTAATCTTTAGTAAATTTTACACTTTAATAACATTTTTCATTTTTAATTTTTCATTTTAGCACCGTTTTTATTTTGTTAAGGTCATTTTTCATAAAATGTCTGTTTGTCTGTATGTATGTTTGTACCCTAACTACTCTCTTAATATTCTATTTTATACGCCAATATTTAATTACGCCAGAAATTGGCTATTTTAATATTGCTTATATTAAATATGCCTATGCGTATTTTTTATTTTATTAAATATTTATATTCTTTATTCGATATTTAGTTAATATTCATTTCGATATTTAGTGAATATTCAAAATAGACGCTCAAAATAAAATAGAATAAAATTTCAATATATATCGAAAATTGATCTATGTCACATTGTTATATTATATAGTGTTATATTATAGTGTAACGTTTTTTTTTTGCATTTTTACACTATACATTTTTACACTATACTATAAAATGTTGATATTATGCCGTGAGAGTACAACTGAGAGTACACACTAAATAAAATAGTAAGAATAATGTTATTTCCAATTACGGTTTTTCAATAGCGAAAACATATTGATGTTAGAGTTTCAAAGAAAATCTAAAAATGAAAATGTTGTTAAAGTAAAAAATTAAATTGTGCTGTCTTATATTATTGTTTTTTATTGTTGTCTCTTATAAATGTCTTAAAGTTGCAAAACCTATATATAAAGAAAAAAGAATGACCGTTTCTCTTTATTATATCTACCTTTGCCAACAGGGACATGTTTCGAGGAAGATCAAATTCCCCTGCACCTTTGTGGCCAACTTGATCAAGTTTGCCCAAAATGTAGAGCAAAGTATTTCGAATTGGCACAAACGACAAACAGTAAAACTTTTCATAAATGCTGTTCCAGAGGAAAAGTCGAACTTGAACCGATTCAAACCTCTGAACTACTTGAAAGTTTAATGACTGGAAAGCATCAACTTTCAAAGAACTTCATGGAAAACATCCGTTCCGTCAACAGTGCCCTAGCATTCGCTTCAATGGGAGCAAACCTTGCACCTCCTCCTGGATATGGGCCCTATTGTTTCCGAATCAACGGACAGATTTATCACCGCTCAGGTGCCTTGCATCCTGAAAATGATGATCATCTATTTACCTGAACCAGTTTTTAGCCATGGTCAGTTATATGTTGCTTTTTCTAGGGTGAAAAGCTCTAAGTGTGTTAAAATAAAAATAATCAACGGAAGCAAGCAAGGAAGGCTTCTTGAAAATAGTTCAGCTTGCTTCACCAAAAATGTTGTTTACAAAGAAATTTATTCATTGTAAGTTCACACCTCTTTTAAAGTAAAAATGTTAATTAAAAAAATATCAATAAAATGACCCGAAAGGTAAAATGTTGCAACGCTCGGAAGGGGATCGATCCCTGACGGACCATGAACGTTATTTTACCTCGAACGCTTCCGATTACATATTATTAAGTATCAAAAAGGAATGTGAGAAATAAAATTAGGAATCCACCTGCTCTAGCCGATTCCGTCCTTGGACGGGCTTTTCTACTAGTAAGGATATAATGTAAGGGTGTGTGAGGACAAAATAAGCACCACATAGTATAGGATATTTAAAAGTAGGGAAGGTTTGTAAGTGAGTATAGTTCTGTGATTACCAGGTGGTGGCACTTGGACACAGCCCAGCAGGTTCCCCACCAGGGTCTCCATCTGGACTGGGAGGGTGTCAATGTACACCGTGTACAGAATCCCCAGGCAGTTCTGTGGACACACATTCATAGTTATTATTAGTTATAGTTGAAAGATACTTATCCCTCAAGCTTATTGATTTGAACACACATTCATAGTCCATAAGTACACTTGTGAGGGAATGTCAAGAATTGAATTCCTCCTTCACATCAACATATGCAGTAGAACCCCAGTGAGCGGCCACTCCTGTAATCAGACATCTCCATACTAAGGTCATTGCCAAAATTACTATTTTCACCAATTACCTACTCTCTGGTAAGTAGCCACCTCTCTTTAAACGACATTTTAGCTATGAAACTAGATGAGAGAGGTTCTACTGTGAATTGTATATTTTTTATATAGATTCAAGCACATTTTAATTAATGTAATGTCTCCATATACAGATGTTAATCAAAATTCAAAACTATTTTAAAGGCGTAAGAATTTTTTTGATATTAAACAATTTCTACTGCCCAATGGAAAAATTAATGAGAGGGCCTGGCTCATCAGTGGTGAACCCTCTCAGCGGTTTCGCCAGTTTAATCTACCATACCACTGTTATATTGCATTTTTGGTAACAATTATTCCGCCTTCTACATGCTATCAGATAAGCAATATTGCATTTTTGGAACTTCCTTTTATAGTGATACTGTTGATAGACTCTTTGAATGGGTATTTTAGAAGAACTATTTAAATAAGCTTTGAGGACAGTAGAATTACATACATTTATAAATATATAATATGCTTCGAGCAATCGCTCTTCCGCAAATATCAAATTGTTTCTTTTATTAGAACATTTATAATATGATGCACTAGCGCGCCATCTGTTATCAAAATTCAAAACTATTTTAAAGGCGTAAGAATTTTTTTTTGATATTAAACAATCTCTACTGCCCTTACTAATTTTTCCAATGCAGTAAGGGCAGTAGAAATTGTTTAATATCAAAAAAAATTCTTACGCCTTTAAAATAGTTTTGAATTTTGATAACAGATGGCGCGCTAGTGCATCATATTACAGATGTTAATAAATACTCAAGTTGTCTTTCAGATAGAGGTCTTCTTTAACAAGGAGGTCCAAAATGGTGGTATCATGTATAATAAGGTGGTATCATGCAGAATTCTCCTTGATAGATTGACCCAACAAATACTTGAATACACAGCACAGCCAACTTTATAACAAAATATAAACAAAACTAATGACTTGATCAGGTACAATTGGGATTATATATTAGTAACAAGACCAAATCCCAATTTATTTATTTGGATTTATTACTTTCTGTTTCAAAACTAATATACTGTTGATAAAGCACAATTTGGATTATAGATAAAAGAAATTTATTTGGATTAGGTCTTATTTTATTGTATCCAATATCCTGTTGTATCAACTACCTCTCTGTAAAGAGGGCAATACCTAGTTGTTGCAGAGCCAAAGTGCCCTTTAATAAAAACAATATTTATTTATTTGGATGCTGTATTGTTACCTTATGTATTTAAAATATATGAAAGCTATCAAATGCAGCAGAACCTCTATTAGAGGACACTCCTTTACAAGGACAGTTTACATTGCTGTGAAATTACTAATTTAATAATTAGAAACTCTTCAGTAAGAGGACACCTTTTCCTAAAGGGAATTATAGCTCTGTAACTATGTGTTGTCCTTTAAAGAAAGGTGTGCTCTTACAGGAGAGAGTTGGTAATTGTTGAAAATGGTAATATTGGCAATGTAAATTGTCCCTGTAAAGGGTTTCCTTTAGCAGGAGTGTTTTCTAATAGAGGTTCAACTGTATTAGCTCTCTCTTTCATAAAGAAATTATTTTAAATACATAAAGCAACAAGACTGCATTCAAATAAATAAATCATGGACATATATTTTTATTTATATATGAAACTAGCGGACGTACCCGGCTTCGCACGGGTTTTACCCGAGTAAAGGTTTGTCTAACGAATCTTTCGATAAAGTGAACATTTTTTCCTGGTCCCTTGAAAAATACTCGATAAGTTGAATAAAATCAATATTAATTGGTTCCCTCGGTAATTGGAAGTTGAAGGAATAGTATCTTGCCTTGGAATTGTATCATTATTCTTGTCTCAAATAAATTGCAGTGTCATCCTGAATTTTGTCTTTCCTAATTTTCTACATTACAAAATCATCGTATCATCATGATAATATTTAGAGCAGATTGTTGAATTATAACAGATAAATTAGAATATTTATCTTGATTATTTTAAAGCGAAAAGTTATTTCAAAAATTTTATTTGCTAGAAACCTTCCCAGTACTATACTAAATAACTTCCCAAAGTTTTATGGTGTTCCAATGAGTGGTTTGGTCAGGCATAAAGGACAAACAGATACACACACACATACATTCATTTTTATATATATAGATTAATTATTTGGATGAGGTCTTGTTACCTTATGCTTCTAATCTATAATCCAAATTGTACCTTATCAATTGTGTTATAAAGTATAACAAAAGAGGTATTTACATCTGTGTCTCAATGCTGGGAAAACACATTTACCCAATCCAAGTCTACATGTACCGCACCCTCTAGCTACATAAAGTAATATAACGGGTGGCAAGGCAGTGAATTGGAAAAGATGAAACTACAGTCAAACCACCTCTTTAATTCAACATCACATGGGAAAGGCATTTCGTTTTAAATGAAAGTAGGTATTGAATTATGATCAGTTAAATTAAAGCATATACAGTAGAGCCTCCATGAGAGGACACTCACGCTAGAGGACACCTCTCTATAAAGGACAGTTTTCATTTGCAAAATTACCATTTTTAAAATTTAACAAATCTCCAGTAAGAGGACACCTCTCCCTAAAGGACACTTTAGTTCTGCAATTAGGTGTCCGATACAGGGAGGTTCTACTGTAACTGAGTTGGGGGTTTTAAAAATGTTTGTATTAGAGCAAGTGTTGAATATAGAGGTTATATTCTATTAAATGTTACAGACAGTGTTTTGTTTTCATTAGCAGTTTATATAGAAAAAAATCTTATAATTTTTATAAATTTATACATCAACACTTAATTTCTTCTACCCACCCACATCCATCAACCACCAACAATGTGGGTCCTTTTTCACTGACCACACTCTTCAACAGTGAGAGAACTACAAACAATGATGCTGCTATTTCCCTTAAACACACACTCTCTCCAACAATGATTCAACAAATATGGAGCTCAAAAACAATAATGGCAGTGTTTTTTCTTGAACTCAAACAATCTATTAACCATTAGAGCTCAAACCCAACAATAGCAGTGTTTTCTCTTGAACTCAAACAATCTATTAACCATTATAGAGGTCAAACCCAACAATGGCAGTGCTTTCTCTTGAACTCAAACAATCTATTAACCATTATAGAGGTCAAACCCAATAATGGCAGTGCTTTCTCTTGAACTCAAACAATCTATTAACCATTATAGAGGTCAAACCCAACAATGGCAGTACTTTCTCTTGAACTCAAACAATCTATTAACCATTATAGAGGTCAAACCCAATAATAGCAGTGCTTTCTCTTGAACTCAAACAATCTATTAACCATTATAGAGGTCAAACCCAACAATGGCAGTACTTTCTCTTGAACTCAAACAATCTATTAACCATTATAGAGGTCAAACCCAACAATGGCAGTACTTTCTCTTGAACTCAAACAATCTATTAACCATTAGAGGTCAAACCCAATAATGGCAGTGCTTTCTCTTGAACTCAAACAATCTATTAACCATTAGAGGTCAAACCCAACAATGGCAGTGCTTTCTCTTGAACTCAAACAATCTATTAACCATTATAGAGGTCATACCCAACAATGGCAGTGCTTTCTCTTGAACTCAAACAATCTATTAACCATTATAGAGGTCAAACCCAATAATAGCAGTGCTTTCTCTTGAACTCAAACAATCTATTAACCATTATAGAGGTCAAACCCAACAATGGCAGTACTTTCTCTTGAACTCAAACAATCATTTAACCATTATAGAGGTCAAACCCAACAATGGTAGTGTTTTCTCTTGAACTCAAACAATCTATTAACCATTATAGAGGTCAAACCCGACAATGGCAGTGCTTTCTCTTGAACTCAAACAATCTATTAACCATTATAGAGGTCAAACCCAATAATAGCAGTGCTTTCTCTTGAACTCAAACAATCTATTAACCATTAGAGGTCAAACCCAACAATGGCAGTGCTTTCTCTTGAACTCAAACAATCTATTAACCATTATAGAGGTCAAACCCAACAATGGCAGTACTTTCTCTTGAACTCAAACAATCTATTAACCATTATAGAGGTCAAACCCAATAATAGCAGTGCTTTCTCTTGAACTCAAACAATCTATTAACCATTATAGAGGTCAAACCCAACAATGGCAGTCCTTTCTCTTGAACTCAAACAATCTATTAACCATTATAGAGGTCAAACCCAACAATGGCAGTGCTTTCTCTTGAACTCAAACAATCTATTAACCATTAGAGGTCAAACCCAACAATGGCAGTACTTTCTCTTGAACTCAAACAATCTATTAACCATTATAGAGGTCAAGCCCAATAATAGCAGTGCTTTCTCTTGAACTCAAACAATCTATTAACCATTATAGAGGTCAAACCCAATAATAGCAGTGCTTTCTCTTGAACTCAAACAATCATTTAACCATTATAGAGGTCAAACCCAACAATGGCAGTGCTTTCTTCTTGAACTCCAACAATCATTTAACCATTATAGAGGTCAAACCCAACAATGGCTGTGCTTTCTTCTTGAACTCCAATAATCATTTAACATTTAACAATCATAGAGCTCAAACCCAACAATGGAGGTGGTTTCTTTCTTGAACTCCAAAAATCATTTAACAATTATAGAGCTCAAACACAATAATAGCAGTGCTTTCTCTTGAACTCAAACAATCATTTAACCATTATAGAGGTCAAACCCAACAATGGCAGTGCTTTCTTCTTGAACTCCAACAATCATTTAACAATTATAGAGCTCAAACCTAACAATGGATGTGGTTTCTTTCTTGAACTCCAACAATTATTTAACAATTATAGAGCTCAAACCCAACAATGGCTGTGCTTTCTTCTTGAACTCCAACAATCATTTAACAATTATAGAGCTCAAACCTAACAATGGATGTGGTTTCTTTCTTGAACTCCAACAATCATTTAACAATTATAGAGCTCAAACCCAACAATGGCTGTGCTTTCTTCTTGAACTCCAACAATCATTTAACAATTATAGAGCTCAAACCTAACAATGGATGTGGTTTCTTTCTTGAACTCCAACAATCATTTAACAATTATAGAGCTCAAACACAATAATACAGTTTATTTTATCCTAGAACTCTCTCTCTCTCTTTAACAACCATCCAAAAATGCTATTACTCAAAACCCAATAATGGTAGGAGATACTTTCCCTATTAACAACCTCTATCCAACAGTTATCATGCACTCAACAGTACTAAGGCTTAAAACACAACATTGCAGTTTCTAGCAAACTTAACCAGGTCACCTAGAATTCTACAAAACTCTAGAAAACCAGAAAGGCTCTGAACACTGGTTGAACCCAGGTGAACTACACACAATGCAGAGGTAGGGTGTTGTTACATCACAATGGATCTACCTTCCAGAAAGTATTCAGGCCGGGGTGAATATTTCATTGATCACCTCCTTCCTGCCACTCAACTCCCAGCGATCCCCACCCGGCAAATGTAAACTACACTATTTAATTCAATACTTTAATTCAAACATTTGTTTCTTACCAATAATTTACTTGAATTCAACTGACTATAAAATTCAACACTCCGACTTTCATTCAACTGAAAATCCTGTTCCCTTGGATGTTGAAGAAGTTGGACTCTATACAAGGAAGGACCTTTATACAGCAGCTTTCCCTCCTTGTTTGTTATCTTTGTTATGATGTAATCACATGGTGTTTTCAATAATACGATACACACACAAAACAATATATGATAAATATTTTATGTATGAAATTGAACAAGTAAAATCCTTTACTTATCCTGGAAGCATCCTAAATAAGGATGGAAAAGGCAAAAAAAAAAGATCATATTTGCAAAATCAAAATATACATCTTGGAGAAATACAAGGTATTTATAAGATTTAAATAGGGAACTGAAGACAAGGATGCTTGAATGTGTTTGGTCAGTATTCCTGAATGGATGGAAAGCTTAGATCATAGAATTGAGGTGGCAAATGAACATCTGGTATATATATGCTAGAAGAATTCTAAAGGTCAAATAGAAAGATAAGGTGACAAATAATGGAATTTAGAGAATATATATATTGGAGAGCTTTTTAAATGAAGCAATTAAAAGAAAATAGAAGTTTGCAGGATCATCAGATCATCTATTGACCAAAGTAGGGGAATACATCTTGAAGAATGAAGGGAGAGGCAGATCAAGGAAGGATTGGTTTCATAATAAAATGGAAGAACACTATGTAATTAGTTGGCTTTATACCCAGGAGACTTTTAAACCTCAGTAGAAAGACCTGGCCTCTTCCGGGAGGTCCACCAATAAGGTTACCTTGAAGGCCTCGAAGTAATGGAGGCGGGAGACCAGCACCAGACACTTGGGGGCGTACATGATGGAGTGGTGGTGGGACACAGGAGGGGTGGACACCTCCAGTGGCTCCTCCTCCTCATCCGAGGACAGCCGGGTGATGGCCACGGGCTCATTGAAGGAGAGGCAGGCGCAGTAGTGCCGGTTGGCATCAATGTCCGTCAGCACAGACACAAAGAAGCTGGGCTGCTGCCGGGCCAGAGATAGACACCAGCCCAGGGGTTGGCAGAACTGTCGGCACACAGCAGAACTCTCATTACATACAGCAGTGACCTTTACATACAACTGTCACCTTTATACACAGCAATTTTCTTTACATGCAGCAGAGCTCGCATTACATATAGCGGTGATCGTTACATACAGTGGTGACCTTTATACACAGAAATTTTCTTTACATACAGCAGAGCTCGCATTACATACAGCGGTGGTCGCTACATACAGCGGTGACCTTTATACACAGCAATTTTCTTTAAATACAGCAGAGCTTGCATTACATATAGCGGTGATCGTTACATACAGTGGTGACCTTCATACACAGCAATTTTCTTTAAATACAGCAGAGCTCGCATTACATATAGCGGTGATCATTACATACAGCGGTGATCGTTACATAAGTGGTGACCTTCATACACAGCAATTTTCTTTAAATACAGTAGAGCTCGCATTACATATAGCGGTGATCGTTACATACAGTGGTGATCATTACATACAGTGGTGACCTTCATACACAGCAATTTTCTTTAAATACAGCAGAGCTCGCATTACATACAGTGGTGATCGTTACATACAGTGGTGACCTTTACATACAGTGGTGACCTTTACATACAGTGGTGACCTTTATACACAGAAATTTTCTTTACATACAGCAGAGCTCGCATTACATACAGCGTTGATCATTACATACAGTGGTGACCTTTACATACAGCAGTGACCTTTACAAAAAAACTGAAATGTCCTTCCATATTGGAATATGTTAGTACAGTTACAGTATAACTTGTCTCTAGTTGTCTTTTAGAGAGAGAGAGGTGTCCTATTACCAGAGAGATGCTAAATAGTGAAAATGTTAATTTTGGGGATTAAAACTGTCCTTTGTAGAGAGGGGTCCTCCACAGCAAGAGTGCCTTCTCATGGAGATTCTACTCTGTAAATTTATATATTTAAAAAAAAACTCAATTCATCCCAGTCCTTCATTATATATTTGTATCTTGTAAGTGCAATGAGGTAGAATATTTTTGAAAATCTCTGCCATAGCCTGACCAAAGACAATTGGAAAAAAAAAGGAGAGAAAACTTGTTTAATATTACCTGGTTGATAGCATTCCCATGTTGGCAGCAAAGTCAGTGGCCTCCAATTGGAGACAAGTCAGACTTTCCCCAATGTGATGAACAAAATCCTTACAACCCCTCTTCCTCAAAGAATCTCACAGATTTGTAAGAAACTTTCTACAGGGGGGGGGTAAAAGAAAGCTATAGAATAAATACATCTAGACATTATGTTTATAAGATCTATGTAAATAACTCTATTATCATGTTTTTTTTTTAATGTTGCAGCAAGATTTAAAAAAAAATCTTATCAGAGTAACATATAAATTCAAATCTTCAGATGGGAACAATGTAAATCTTATGTAGATCTGGAACTTTTTATTTATTATTATCCCTAGTGTATATACAGGGTGTACCAGGTAAATTGGGACTAACTTTGACAGTCCATAAAACAAAAACTACTTGAGATTAAAAACTTATTTTTTTTTCATTACGTAGCCATATTCAGGTAAAATGCAACAGTACATGTGTGCGCAGTGTAGTGATGAAGAGTAACCGAGAATTTGAAAATCGAGCTGCCATCATCATTGCTCTGCGCGCCGGAAGGAGCCCCAAAGAGATAGTGGATTTTCTTAAGTTGCCCAAAACCACTATTTATCGTGTCAAGAAGCAGTTTGATGAGGCCGACAGTAACAAAGAGGGGATAGCTACAAGGAAAAAGCACTCGCGTCGATCGGACAGGGTAAGAGGCAAAGAATTTGTCAAAAATGTCAAGGAGAAGATTGATGGAAACCCTGGGAAGAGCATGAGGGCCATAGCCAAGGAAATGGACGTTGGCTCTATGACAATTGTCAGAACTATCCATGAGGACCTTGGTCTCAAGTCTTATGCCCTTCGGAAAGGTCAGTTGCTGATGAGAATATGAAGAATAACAGAAAAGGAAAGGCTGCTGCCCTCCTCAACAACCTGAAACACGACTCTTTTGGCATGCTAAGGTTCTTCTCTGACGAAAAGAACTTTGACGTGGACCAAAAGGTAAATCCCAGGAATGATCGCTGGATCTGTAAAGACCCCTCAGAGATACCTGTCGTGATGCACACGAAATTTCCTGCCTCCGTAATGGTCCTTGGCGTTATCAGCAGTGAAGGTGATGTCATGCCTCCCCATTTCTTTGAGAAGGGCCTTAGGATGAACGCTGACACCTACATCAATGTTCTGGAGACCGTTGTGAAGCCTTGGATGGACATGGTGGCCGCAGGAAGGAAGTATGTCTTCCAACAGGACTCAGCTCCAGCCCATAAGGCAAAAAAGACACAATCGTGGCTGACACTTAACGTCCCTAGTCACTGGGGTCCTGATATTTGGCCCCCTAATTCTCCAGATTGCAATCCCCTCGACTACTATGTATGGGGCGTTGTTGAGAGAGATGTCAACAAAGCTCCTCATATCACCATCCAGTCTGTCAAGAAAGCAGTTCACACGGTGATGACCCAAATGGACAAGGTCATCGTCGCCAAGGCCTGTGCTTCATTCCGCACTCGCCTCGAGACTGTTGTAGCTAATAATGGAAACTACATTGAATAAATAAAAACTATATCCTTTTATCTACTACTGTGTCAAATTTCATTCGGATATTTTAATTTTTACTTGCAAAAAATTTCAGTTAAAATACCATTGTTGAAATTCCCAATTTACCTGGTACACCCTGTATATATGTGGTACAGGTCATGATAATTATGGTGGGTAGTAAACAGCTTTTACTGAAAGTGCACACATCTACACATGTAAAAAAATAGTTAACTTTTGCACTTACAAATGTGCCAGAGTTCCATTTGGTTACTTGCACTCATTGGTTGGGTTGAACTTTTACAAGAATTGGGGGCCATTGGAGCAATTTTTGATTCAGAAAACAAGTGCTCAATGTGGAATATGATGCCGGGGCGTGGCTGTCGGGAATTAACAGTTTATACCTCCACCAACCCCTATCTGTAACTGTTAATCGAGGAAAGTAAAAAATTATCACCAATTAACTAATTTTATTAAATGCAAATTTTGACATGTACATTAGCTAATTGAGGCTAAGTGGAGTCCACTTTAGATTTCCCAATTATTAAGTTGATTCTATAATTGCCTTGTATTGGAGCCAACACAAAGGTAATTTTTAAAAAAAGTTTTTTTCACCAGAAGAAAACAAAGCAAAAAAGATGAGTAGGCAGTCCAAAATTTTCTAAATATAGTAAAACCTCTTTCTAAAGAAGACATAATTACAGAGCCAAAGTGTCCTTTAGGGAGAAGTGTCCTCTTACCAAAATTGTTGAATGGTAAAAATGGTAGTTTTGGTGATGTAAACTGTCCTTTGTACAGAGATTGTGAGAATGTCTTCTCATGGAGGTTCTACTGTATCCCCAACAAATATAAAAGGACAGCATGCAATAACACTGATAGACAAAACTTAAGGAAGTTGTACCTTATAGCATATATATATCGGGATTCAGAAAATAACTCTGAGAAATATTTGATGCACAGTGATATATATCACTGTGCATCAAATATCTCTCAGAGTTATTTTCTGAATCCCGATATATATATATGCTATAAGGTACAACTTCCTTAAGTTTTGTCTATCAGTGTAATTAAATTATAGCTATTTATTTTATAACTTTTTATTGTCATACCTTACACAGAGATGTATTTGATCACAGTAACTTGACTTTGTTAAGACTTACTGCTTGTAATTCTTATCTATAATCCAAGTTATACCTTCACTTCAAGTTGCAAACTTGGTAAGAGTTCCACAGAGATATAGGTAAGATGTTCCTCTCTCCACAGTGACTTGACTTTGTTAGACTTACTGCTTGTAATTCTTATCTAGAATCCAAGTTATACCTTCACTTCAAGTTGCAAACTTGGTAAGAGTTCCACAGAGATATAGGTAAGATGTTCCTCTCTCCTCAGTGACTTGACTTTGTTAGACTTACTGCTTGTAATTCTTATCTAGAATCCAAGTTATACCTTCACTTCAAGTTGCAAACTTGGTAAGAGTTCCACAGAGATATAGGTAAGATGTTCCTCTCTCCTCAGTGACTTGACTTTGTTAGACTTACTGCTTGTAATTCTTATCTAGAATCCAAGTTATACCTTCACTTCAAGTTGCAAACTTGGTAAGAGTTCCACAGAGATATAGGTAAGATGTTCCTCTCTCCTCAGTGACTTGACTTTGTTAGACTTACTGCTTGTAATTCTTATCTAGAATCCAAGTTATACCTTCACTTCAAGTTGCAAACTTGGTAAGAGTTCCACAGAGATATAGGTAAGATGTTCCTCTCTCCACAGTGACTTGACTTTGTTAGACTTACTGCTTGTAATTCTTATCTAGAATCCAAGTTATACCTTCACTTCAAGTTGCAAACTTGGTAAGAGTTCCACAGAGATATAGGTAAGATGTTCCTCTCTCCTCAGTGACTTGACTTTGTTAGACTTACTGCTTGTAATTCTTATCTAGAATCCAAGTTATACCTTCACTTCAAGTTGCAAACTTGGTAAGAGTTCCACAGAGATATAGGTAAGATGTTCCTCTCTCCACAGTAACTTCCTCAAGAGAGGTCAAAGAGATGAAGAATGTTGTTACCAACAATTGACACCTCAACACTACAACATTCTCCCAACAATATGGAGTTCCCATCTCTATCAGAGGAGGCATTATTCATCGGAAGTAAGATTCAAGTTATATTGAGTAAGATGGAGGTGGGCAGGGACCTTGAAACCAGTTGTCTTTCTAATTAGGGGTTTGTTACCTCCTACCAGAGCTGGTGACCCTTCACTCAGTTTATTCCTAGTCAACATACTGAGGCAGTATAACACCCTATTTCATGGTGTAACAAACATAAAAAGTCCAAAATATATTATATGGATATACAGTAGAACCTCCCTTTAGTTTTTAGACAGTTTTTATTTGCAAAATTACCATTTTTACTATTTAGCAACTCTCCGGTAAGAGGACATCTCTCCCTAAAGGACACTTTGGCTCTGCAATTAGGTGTCCTTTACAGGGAGGTTCTACTGTATCTTTATCCCTTATATAAAAGATTGCATTAATAAAAATACAGATAACTCTTGGAGGATGGGTTACTTTGAATTTAACCAAGGTTCATCATAATTCAGCGCAAAGACAAAATGTCCTTTAGGGAAAGGTGTCCTGTTAAAAGAGAGTTGCTAATTGATAAAACAAAATGCAATTTTGTTGCTGGAAACTGTCCTTTATAGAGAGTGCTCTCTCATAGAGGTCCTACTGTATTTGCTTATGGAGGGCAGATTTTGCAGTTATGATATTTAAATATCCAGAACTACATGGACACAGATATCCATTTTAAACAGATTAGAACATTTTTCCAAAGGGAGAGTGAGAAAATACAAAGCTATACAGTAAATATCTTTTTAATGGTCTTGTTGATTCTAATCTATAAACCAATTGTACCTCATCATATATTTTTTTTTAAATAAAAAAACTATAATTCAACTGTGAAAAAAAAATACAAATGTGATATTGTACTGGGATAAGGTTCATAATTTATTTTAAAAATAGATATATCTTTATTGGGCGACTGAAAGTTGCTGATGGCTTGCGTCATCTATCTGGATAAACATCAACTATTCATTGATTTTTACAAGAATGGGTATTTGGCCAATTTTGGAATAATTAAAAATCAATGAATAGTTGATATTTATTCTTGTAGATGGCGCAAGCCATCAGCAACTTTCAGTTGCCCGATAGGAGAAGCTTTTTTTAATAATTCAACTGTCTCTTTTGTTCCCAAATCTGTCCCACAAATTGACTATATAGACACAGACGCTGGCAGTAACACACAGTCTCAGAGAGACACACACAGGGTAACTTATTTATACACCAATGTAATATTTAAACACTTTTGTCCGATGATATTAAACACTTACATTACATACCATTTCCACTTCACTTCTGCTTTTCACATATGTAGACATGTGGTGCACTTACAGTAAAAGCAGTCGCCAACTTCTACCCACCATGATTATCATGGCCTGTACCACGTGTACTAGGAATAATTTTAAAAAAAACTTCACAGTGAGATAGACTTCCCAACAACAATAGATAAAAGATGAAAGTTGTGATAAATCTAAAAGAAAATAAGACCTAATCCAAATAATTTATTAGTGTGTGACGTTTCGGCAAAAACATTGTCACCATCATTGTTGCCGAAACGTCACACACTAATAAATTATTTGGATTTTATTTTCTTTTATTATAATCTATAATCCAAATTGTGCTTTATCATTTGTGATAAATCTCTAACTTGAAAAAAAAAGGGCATCTCAATATAACCCTTTATATTACAATGTGTATAATGTAATGTATATGTGAAATTTCAGTAAAACATTATCTTTAGACAAAAGACTGTATGTAAAAAATAACTGATGTTTAAAGCCATGCTGTGTTAGTTTTTGTATAAAAATGGTTATTTCACAATTTGTGTTTGGTCATTTCATGTTGTGAGTAGAAGCTATTGGTAAGGAGTGACGGCTAGGGTTGTCTCAACTGAGGTTCCAAGACTGGCTTGACAATGACATCTATGTAGGCCAGCTTGAGAGCATGGTTCAAACTGAACTGTATTTCCAACATCATCCCTGTGACAATTATAAAATAATTTTAAAAAGAGAGAATTAGTTGAATGAGTGGTAACCCAAGTTACAAGAGAGCTACAGTCCACCCAGCAAAGTTACAAGAGAGCTACAGTCCACCCAGCAAAGTTACAAGAGAGCTACAGTCCACCCAGCAAAGTTACAAAAGAGAGCTACAGTCCACCCAGCAAAGTTACAAGAGAGCTACAGTCCACCCAGCAACGTTACAAGAGAGCTACAGTCCACCCAGCAAAGTTACAAAAGAGAGCTACAGTCCACCCAGCAAAGTTACAAGAGAGCTACAGTCCACCCAGCAAAGTTACAAGAGAGCTACAGTCCATCCAGCAAAGTTACAAAAGAGAGCTACAGTCCACCCAGCAAAGTTACAAGAGAGCTACAGTCCACCCAGCAAAGTTACAAGAGAGCTACAGTCCACCCAGCAAAGTTACAAAAGAGAGCTACAGTCCATCCAGCAAAGTTACAAGAGAGCTACAGTCCACCCAGCAAAGTTACAAGAGAGCTACAGTCCACCCAGCAAATGTACAAGAGAGCCACAGTCCATCAAACAAACAGTACAATGTACAAGAGAGCCACAGCCCACCTGGCAAAAGTACAAGAAAGCCACAGTCCACCAGGTAAAGGTACAAGAGAGCCACAGTCCACCCAGCAAAAGTACAAGAGAGCCCCAGTCCACCAAAAAACAGTACAATGTACAAGAGAGCCACAGTCCACCCAGCAAAGGTACAAGAGAGCCACAGTCCACCTAGCAAAGGTACAAGAGAGCCACAGTCCACCAAGCAAACAGTACAATGTACAAGAGAGCCACAGTCCACCCAGCAAAGGTACAAGAGAGCCACAGTCCATCCAGCAAAGGTACAAGAGAGCCACAGTCCACCCAGCAAATGTACAAGAGAGCCACAATCCACCCAGCAAATGTACCAGAGGGCCACAGTCCACCCAGCAAATGTACAAGAGAGCCACAGTCCATCCAGCAAAGGTACAAGAGAGCCACAATCCACCCAGCAAATGTACCAGAGGGCCACAGTCCACCCAGCAAAGGTACAAGAGAGCCACAGTCCACCCAGCAAATGTACCAGAGAGCCACAGTCCACCCAGCAAATGTACCAGAGAGCCACAGTCCACCCAGCAAATGTACCAGAAAGTCACAGTCCACCCAGCAAATGTACAAGAGAGCCACAGTCCACCCAGAAAATATACAAGAGAGCCACAGTCCACCCAGAAAATGTACAAGAGAGCCACAGTCCACCCAGAAAATGTACAAGAGAACCAGTCCACCCAGCAAATGTACCAGAGAGCCACAGTCCACCCATCAAATGTACAAAAAAGACATAGTCCACCCAGCAAAGGTACAAGAGAGCCACAGTCCACCCAGCAAAGGTACAAGAGAGCCACAGTCCACCCAGCAAAGGTACAAGAGAGCCACAGTCCACCCAGCAAAGGTACAAGAGAGCCACAGTCCACCCAGCAAAGGTACAAGAGAGCCACAGTCCACCAAGCAAACAGTACAATGTACAAGAGAGCCACAGTCCACCAAGCAAACAGTACAATGTACAAGAGAGCCACAGTCCACCAAGCAAACAGTACAATGTACAAGAGAGCCACAGTCCACCAAGCAAACAGTACAATGTACAAGAGAGCCACAGTCCACCCAGCAAATGTACAAGAGAGCCAAAGTCCACCCAGCAAATGTACAAGAGAGCCACAGTCCACCCAGCAAATGTACAAGAGAGC
Organism: Cordylochernes scorpioides; assembly: GCA_030710605.1. Taxonomy (NCBI): domain Eukaryota; kingdom Metazoa; phylum Arthropoda; class Arachnida; order Pseudoscorpiones; family Chernetidae; genus Cordylochernes; species Cordylochernes scorpioides. The sequence continues at coordinate 27,020,761 of CP092882.1, forward strand.
CAAAGTCCACCCAGCAAATGTACAAGAGAGCCACAGTCCACCCAGCAAAGGTACAAGAGAGCCACAGTCCACCCAGCAAAGGTACAAGAGAGCCACAGTCCACCCAGCAAGTGTACAAGAGAGCCACAATCCACCCAGCAAATGTACCAGAGAGCCACAGTCCACCCAGCAAATGTACCAGAAAGTCACAGTCCACCCAGCAAATGTACAAGAGAGCCACAGTCCACCCAGCAAATATACAAGAGAGCCACAGTCCACCCAGAAAATGTACAAGAGAGCCACAGTCCACCCAGCAAATGTACCAGAGAGCCACAGTCCACCCAGCAAATGTACAAAAAAGTCATAGTCCACCCAGCAAAGGTACAAGAGAGCCACAGTCCACCCAGCAAAGGTACAAGAGAGCCACAGTCCACCCAGCAAAGGTACAAGAGAGCCACAGTCCACCCAGCAAAGGTACAAGAGAGCCACAGTCCACCTAGCAAAGGTACAAGAGAGCCACAGTCCACCCAGCAAAGGTACAAGAGAGCCACAGTCCACCCAGCAAAGGTACAAGAGTGCCACAGTCCACCCAGCAAATGTACAAGAGAGCCACAGTCCACCCAGCAAATGTACAAGAAGTCATAGTCCACCCAGCAAAGGTACAAGAGAGCCACAGTCCACCCAGCAAAGGTACAAGAGAGCCACAGTCCACCCAGCAAAGGTACAAGAGAGCCACGGTCCACCCAGCAAAGGTACAAGAGAGCCACAGTCCACCCAGCAAAGGTACAAGAGAGCCACGGTCCACCCAGCAAATGTACAAGAAAGTCATAGTCCACCCAGCAAAGGTACAAGAGAGCCACAGTCCACCCAGCAAAGGTACAAGAGAGCCACAGTCCACCCAGCAAAGGTACAAGAGAGCCACGGTCCACCCAGCAAAGGTACAAGAGAGCCACAGTCCACCTAGCAAAGGTACAAGAGAGCCACAGTCCACCCAGCAAAGGTACAAGAGAGCCACAATCCACCCAGCAAATGTACCAGAGGGCCACAGTCCACCCAGCAAAGGTACAAGAGAGCCACAGTCCACCCAGCAAATGTACCAGGAGAGCCACAGTCCACCCAGCAAATGTACCAGAGAGCCACAGTCCACCCAGCAAATGTACCAGAAAGTCACAGTCCACCCAGCAAATGTACAAGAGAGCCACAGTCCACCCAGAAAATATACAAGAGAGCCACAGTCCACCCAGAAAATGTACAAGAGAGCCACAGTCCACCCAGAAAATGTACAAGAGAACCAGTCCACCCAGCAAATGTACCAGAGAGCCACAGTCCACCCATCAAATGTACAAAAAAGACATAGTCCACCCAGCAAAGGTACAAGAGAGCCACAGTCCACCCAGCAAAGGTACAAGAGAGCCACCAGTCCACCCAGCAAAGGTACAAGAGAGCCACAGTCCACCCAGCAAAGGTACAAGAGAGCCACAGTCCACCAAGCAAACAGTACAATGTACAAGAGAGCCACAGTCCACCAAGCAAACAGTACAATGTACAAGAGAGCCACAGTCCACCCAGCAAATGTACCAGAAAGTCACAGTCCACCCAGCAAATGTACAAGAGAGCCACAGTCCACCCAGAAAATATACAAGAGAGCCACAGTCCACCCAGAAAATGTACAAGAGAGCCACAGTCCACCCAGAAAATGTACAAGAGAACCAGTCCACCCCAGCAAATGTACCAGAGAGCCACAGTCCACCCATCAAATGTACAAAAAAGACATAGTCCACCAGCAAAGGTACAAGAGAGCACAGTCCACCCAGCAAAGGTACAAGAGAGCACAGTCCACCCAGCAAAGGTACAAGAGAGCCACAGTCCACCCAGCAAAGGTACAAGAGAACCACAGTCCACCCAGCAAAGGTACAAGAGAGCCACAGTCCACCAAGCAAACAGTACAATGTACAAGAGAGCCACAGTCCACCAAGCAAACAGTACAATGTACAAGAGAGCCACAGTCCACCCAGCAAAGGTACAAGAGAGCCACAGTCCACCCAGTGAAAGGTGCAAGAGAGCCACAGTCCACCCAGCAAAGGTACAAGAGAGCCACAGTCCACCCAGCAAATGTACAAGAGGGCCACAATCCACCCAGCAAATGTACCAGAGAGCCAAAGTCCACCCAGCAAATGTACAAGAGAGCCAAAGTCCACCCAGCAAATGTACAAGAGAGCCACAGTCCACCCAGCAAATGTACAAGAGAGCCAAAGTCCACCCAGCAAATGTACAAGAGAGCCACAGTCCACCCAGCAAAGGTACAAGAGAGCCACAGTCCACCCAGCAAAGGTACAAGAGAGCCACAGTCCACCCAGCAAGTGTACAAGAGAGCCACAATCCACCCAGCAAATGTACCAGAGAGCCAAAGTCCACCCAGCAAATATACAAGAGAGCCACAGTCCACCCAGAAAATGTACAAGAGAGCCACAGTCCACCCAGAAAATGTACAAGAGAACCAGTCCACCCAGCAAATGTACCAGAGAGCCACAGTCCACCCATCAAATGTACAAAAAAGACATAGTCCACCCAGCAAGGTACAAGAGAGCCACAGTCCACCCAGCAAAGGTACAAGAGAGCCACAGTCCACCCAGCAAAGGTACAAGAGAGCCACAGTCCACCCAGCAAAGGTACAAGAGAGCCACAGTCCACCAAGCAAAACAGTACAATGTACAAGAGAGCCACAGTCCACCCAAGCAAACAGTACAATGTACAAGAGAGCCACAGTCCAACCCAGCAAAGGTACAAGAGAGCCACAGTCCACCCAGTAAAGGTACAAGAGAGCCACAGTCCACCCAGCAAAGGTACAAGAGAGCCAAAGTCCACCCAGCAAAGGTACAAGAAAGTCACAGTCTACCCAGCAAAGGTACAAGAGAGCCACAGTCCACCCCAGCAAATGTACAAGAGAGCCACAATCCACCCAGCAAATGTACCAGAGAGCCAAAGTCCACCCAGCAAATGTACAAGAGAGCCAAAAGTCCACCCAGCAAATGTACAAGAGAGCCACAGTCCACCCAGCAAGTGTACAAGAGAGCCACAATCCACCCAGCAAATGTACCAGAGAGCCAAAGTCCACCCAGCAAATGTACCAGAGAGCCACAGTCCACCCAGCAAATGTACCAGAAAGTCACAGTCCACCCAGCAAATGTACAAGAGAGCCACAGTCCACCCAGCCAAATATACAAGAGAGTCACAGTCCACCAGAAAATGTACAAGAGAGCCACAGTCCACCCAGCAAAGGTACAAGAGAACCACAGTCCACCCAGCAAAGGTACAAGAAGAGCCACAGTCCACCAAGCAAACAGTACAATGTACAAGAGAGCCACAGTCCACAAGCAACAGTACAATGTACAAGAGAGCCACAGTCCACCCAGCAAAGGTACAAGAGAGCCACAGTCCACCAGTAAAGGTGCAAGAGAGCCACAGTCCACCAGCAAAGGTACAAGAGAGCCACAGTCCACCAGCAAATGTACAAGAGGGACACAGTCCACCCAGCAAATGTACAGAGAGCCAAAGTCCACCCAGCAAATGTACAAGAGAGCCACAAGTCCACCCAGCAAATGTACAAGAGAGCCACAGTCCACCCAGCAAATGTACAAGAGAGCCCAAGTCCACCCAGCAAATGTACAAGAGAGCCACAGTCCACCCAGCAAAGGTACAAGAGAGCCACAGTCCACCCAGCAAAGGTACAAGAGAGACCACAGTCCCACCCAGCAAGTGTACAAGAGAGCCACAATCCCCCAGCAAATGTACCAGAGAAGCCAAAGTCCACCCAGCAAATATACAAGAGAGCACAGTCCCCACCCAGAAAATGTACAAGTGAGCACAGTCCACCCAGAAAATGTACAAAGAGAACCAGTCCACCCAGCAAATGTACCAGAGAGCCACAGTCCACCCATCAAATGTACCAAAAAAGACATAGTCCACCCAGCAAAGGTACAAGCAGAGCCACAGTCCACCAGCAAAGGTACAAGAGAGCCACACGTCCACCCAGCAAAGGTACAAGAGAGCCACAGTCCACCCAGCAAAGGTACAAGAGAGCCACAGTCCACCAAGCAAACAGTACAATGTACAAGAGAGCCACAGTCCACCAAGCAAAACAGTACAATGTACAAGAGAGCCACAGTCCACCCAGCAAAGGTACAAGAGAGCCACAGTCCACCCAGTAAAGGTACAAGAGAGCCACAGTCCACCCAGCAAAGGTACAAGAGAGCCAAAGTCCACCCAGCAAAGGTACAAGAAAGTCACAGTCTACCCAGCAAAGGTACAAGAGAGCCACAGTCCACCCAGCAAATGTACAAGAGAGCCACAATCCACCCAGCAAATGTACCAGAGAGCCAAAGTCCACCCAGCAAATGTACAAGAGAGCCAAAGTCCACCCAGCAAATGTACAAGAGAGCCACAGTCCACCCAGCAAATGTACAAGAAAGTCATAGTCCACCCAGCAAAGGTACAAGAGAGCCACAGTCCACCCAGCAAAGGTACAAGAGAGCCACAGTCCACCCAGCAAAGGTACAAGAGAGCCACGGTCCACCCAGCAAAGGTACAAGAGAGCCACAGTCCACCCAGCAAAGGTACAAGAGAGCCACAGTCCACCCAGCAAATGTACAAGAAAGTCATAGTCCACCCAGCAAAGTTACAAGAGAGCTACAGTCCACCCAGCAAAGTTACAAAAGAGAGCTACAGTCCACCCAGCAAAGTTACAAGAGAGCTACAGTCCACCCAGCAAAGTTACAAGAGAGCTACAGTCCACCCAGCAAAGTTACAAAAGAGAGCTACAGTCCACCCAGCAAAGTTACAAGAGAGCTACAGTCCCACCCAGCAAAGTTACAAGAGAGCTACAGTCCATCCAGCAAAGTTACAAAAGAGAGCTACAGTCCACCCAGCAAAGTTACAAGAGAGCTACAGTCCACCCAGCAAAGTTACAAGAGAGCTACAGTTCACCCAGCAAAGTTACAAAAGAGAGCTACAGTCCATCCAGCAAAGTTACAAGAGAGCTACAGTCCACCCAGCAAAGTTACAAGAGAGCTACAGTCCACCCAGCAAATGTACAAGAGAGCCACAGTCCATCAAACAAACAGTACAATGTACAAGAGAGCCACAGCCCACCTGGCAAAAGTACAAGAAGCCACAGTCCACCAGGTAAAGGTACAAGAGAGCCACAGTCCCACCCAGCAAAAGTACAAGAGAGCCCCAGTCCACCAAAAAACAGTACAATGTACAAGAGAGCCACAGTCCACCCAGCAAAGGTACAAGAGAGCCACAGTCCACCTAGCAAAGGTACAAGAGAGCCACAGTCCACCAAGCAAACAGTACAATGTACAAGAGAGCCACAGTCCACCCAGCAAAGGTACAAGAGAGCCACAGTCCATCAGCAAAGGTACAAGAGAGCCACAGTCCACCCAGCAAATGTACAAGAGAGCCACAATCCACCCAGCAAATGTACCAGAGGGCCACAGTCCACCCAGCAAATGTACAAGAGAGCCACAGTCCATCCAGCAAAGGTACAAGAGAGCCACAATCCACCCAACAAATGTACCAGAGGGCCACAGTCCACCCAGCAAAGGTACAAGAGAGCCACAGTCCACCCAGCAAATGTACCAGAGAGCCACAGTCCACCCAGCAAATGTACCAGAGAGCCACAGTCCACCCAGCAAATGTACCAGAAAGTCACAGTCCACCCAGCAAGTGTACAAGAGAGCCACAATCCACCCAGCAAATGTACCAGAGAGCCAAAGTCCACCCAGCAAATATACAAGAGAGCCACAGTCCACCCAGAAAATGTACAAGAGAGCCACAGTCCACCCAGAAAATGTACAAGAGAACCAGTCCACCCAGCAAATGTACCAGAGAGCCACAGTCCACCCATCAAATGTACAAAAAAGACATAGTCCACCCAGCAAAGGTACAAGAGAGCCACAGTCCACCCAGCAAAGGTACAAGAGAGCCACAGTCCACCCAGCAAAGGTACAAGAGAGCCACAGTCCACCCAGCAAAGGTACAAGAGAGCCACAGTCCACCAAGCAAACAGTACAATGTACAAGAGAGCCACAGTCCACCAAGCAAACAGTACAATGTACAAGAGAGCCACAGTCCACCCAGCAAAGGTACAAGAGAGCCACAGTCCACCCAGTAAAGGTACAAGAGAGCCACAGTCCACCCAGCAAAGGTACAAGAGAGCCAAAGTCCACCCAGCAAAGGTACAAGAAAGTCACAGTCTACCCAGCAAAGGTACAAGAGAGCCACAGTCCACCCAGCAAATGTACAAGAGAGCCACAATCCACCCAGCAAATGTACCAGAGAGCCAAAGTCCACCCAGCAAATGTACAAGAGAGCCAAAGTCCACCCAGCAAATGTACAAGAGAGCCACAGTCCACCCAGCAAGTGTACAAGAGAGCCACAATCCACCCAGCAAATGTACCAGAGAGCCAAAGTCCACCCAGCAAATGTACCAGAGAGCCACAGTCCACCCAGCAAATGTACCAGAAAGTCACAGTCCACCCAGCAAATGTACAAGAGAGCCACAGTCCACCCAGCAAATATACAGAGAGTCACAGTCCACCCAGAAAATGTACAAGAGAGCCACAGTCCACCCAGCAAAGGTACAAGAGAACCACAGTCCACCCAGCAAAGGTACAAGAGAGCCACAGTCCACCAAGCAAACAGTACAATGTACAAGAGAGCCACAGTCCACCAAGCAAACAGTACAATGTACAAGAGAGCCACAGTCCACCCAGCAAAGGTACAAGAGAGCCACAGTCCACCCAGTAAAGGTGCAAGAGAGCCACAGTCCACCCAGCAAAGGTACAAGAGAGCCACAGTCCACCCAGGAAATGTACAAGAGGGCCACAATCCACCCAGCAAATGTACCAGAGAGCCAAAGTCCACCCAGCAAATGTACAAGAGAGCCAAAGTCCACCCAGCAAATGTACAAGAGAGCCACAGTCCACCCAGCAAATGTACAAGAGAGCCAAAGTCCACCCAGCAAATGTACAAGAGAGCCACAGTCCACCCAGCAAAGGTACAAGAGAGCCACAGTCCACCCAGCAAAGGTACAAGAGAGCCAACAGTCCACCCAGCAAGTGTACAAGAGAGCCACAATCCACCCAGCAAATGTACCAGAGAGCCAAAGTCCCACCCAGCAAATATACAAGAGAGCCCACAGTCCACCCAGAAAATGTACAAGAGAGCCACAGTCCACCCAGAAAATGTACAAGAGAACCCAGTCCACCCAGCAAATGTACCAGAGAGCCACAGTCCACCCATCAAATGTACAAAAAAGACATAGTCCACCAGCAAAGGTACAAGAGAGCCACAGTCCACCAGCAAAGGTACAAGAGAGCCACAGTCCACCCAGCAAAGGTACAAGAGAGCCACAGTCCACCCAGCAAAGGTACAAGAGAGCCACAGTCCACCAAGCAAACAGTACAATGTACAAGAGAGCCCACAGTCCACCAAGCAAACAGTACAATGTACAAGAGAGCCACAGTCCACCCAGCAAAGGTACAAGAGAGCCACAGTCCACCCAGTAAAGGTACAAGAGAGCCACAGTCCACCCAGCAAAGGTACAAGAGAGCCAAAGTCCACCCAGCAAAGGTACAAGAAAGTCACAGTCTACCCAGCAAAGGTACAAGAGAGCCACAGTCCACCCAGCAAATGTACAAGAGAGCCACAATCCACCCAGCAAATGTACCAGAGAGCCAAAGTCCACCCAGCAAATGTACAAGAGAGCCAAAGTCCACCCAGCAAATGTACAAGAGAGCCACAGTCCACCCAGCAAGTGTACAAGAGAGCCACAATCCACCCAGCAAATGTACCAGAGAGCCAAAGTCCACCCAGCAAATGTACCAGAGAGCCACAGTCCACCCAGCAAATGTACCAGAATGTCACAGTCCACCCAGCAAATGTACAAGAGAGCCACAGTCCACCCAGCAAATATACAAGAGAGCCACAGTCCACGCAGAAAATGTACAAGAGAGCCACAGTCCACCCAGCAAATGTACCAGAGAGCCACAGTCCACCCAGCAAATGTACAAAAAAGTCATAGTCCACCCAGCAAAGGTACAAGAGAGCCCACAGTCCACCCAGCAAAGGTACAAGAGAGCCACAGTCCACCCAGCAAAGGTACAAGAGAGCCACAGTCCACCCAGCAAAGGTACAAGAGAGCCACAGTCCACCTAGCAAGGTACAAGAGAGCCATAGTCCACCCAGCAAAGGTACAAGAGAGCCACAGTCCACCCAGCAAAGGTACAAGAGTGCCACAGTCCACCCAGCAAATGTACAAGAGAGCCACAGTCCACCCAGCAAATGTACAAGAAAGTCATAGTCCACCCAGCAAAGGTACAAGAGAGCCACAGTCCACCCAGCAAAGGTACAAGAGAGCCACAGTCCACCCAGCAAAGGTACAAGAGAGCCACGGTCCACCCAGCAAAGGTACAAGAGAGCCACAGTCCACCCAGCAAAGGTACAAGAGAGCCACGGTCCACCCAGCAAATGTACAAGAAAGTCATAGTCCACCCAGCAAAGGTACAAGAGAGCCACAGTCCACCCAGCAAAGGTACAAGAGAGCCACAGTCCACCCAGCAAAGGTACAAGAGAGCCACGGTCCACCCAGCAAAGGTACAAGAGAGCCACAGTCCACCTAGCAAGGTACAAGAGAGCCACAGTCCACCCAGCAAAGGTACAAGAGAGCCACAGTCCACCCAGCAAAGGTACAAGAGTGCCACAGTCCACCCAACAAATGTACAAGAGAGCCACAGTCCACCCAGCAAATGTACAAGAAAGTCATAGTCCACCCAGCAAAGGTACAAGAGAGCCACAGTCCACCCAGCAAAGGTACAAGAGAGCCACAGTCCACCCAGCAAAGGTACAAGAGAGCCACGGTCCACCCAGCAAAGGTACAAGAGAGCCACAGTCCACCCAGCAAAGGTACAAGAGAGCCACAGTCCACCCAGCAAAGGTACAAGAGAGCCACAGTCCACCTAGCAAGGTACAAGAGAGCCATAGTCCACCCAGCAAAGGTACAAGAGAGCCACAGTCCACCAAGCAAACAGTACAATGTACAAGAGAGCCACAGTCCACCAAGCAAACAGTACAATGTACAAGAGAGCCACAGTCCACCCAGCAAAGGTACAAGAGAGCCACAGTCCACCCAGTGAAGGTGCAAGAGAGCCACAGTCCACCCAGCAAAGGTACAAGAGAGCCACAGTCCACCCAGCAAATGTACAAGAGGGCCACAATCCACCCAGCAAATGTACCAGAGAGCCAAAGTCCACCCAGCAAATGTACAAGAGAGCCAAAGTCCACCCAGCAAATGTACAAGAGAGCCACAGTCCACCCAGCAAATGTACAAGAGAGCCAAAGTCCACCCAGCAAATGTACAAGAGAGCCACAGTCCACCCAGCAAAGGTACAAGAGAGCCACAGTCCACCCAGCAAAGGTACAAGAGAGCCACAATCCACCCAGCAAATGTACCAGAGAGCCAAAGTCCACCCAGCAAATATACAAGAGAGCCACAGTCCACCCAGAAAATGTACAAGAGAGCCACAGTCCACCCAGAAAATGTACAAGAGAACCAGTCCACCCAGCAAATGTACCAGAGAGCCACAGTCCACCCATCAAATGTACAAAAAAGACATAGTCCACCCAGCAAAGGTACAAGAGAGCCACAGTCCACCCAGCAAAGGTACAAGAGAGCCACAGTCCACCCAGCAAAGGTACAAGAGAGCCACAGTCCACCCAGCAAAGGTACAAGAGAGCCACAGTCCACCAAGCAAACAGTACAATGTACAAGAGAGCCACAGTCCACCAAGCAAACAGTACAATGTACAAGAGAGCCACAGTCCACCCAGCAAAGGTACAAGAGAGCCACAGTCCACCCAGTAAAGGTACAAGAGAGCCACAGTCCACCCAGCAAAGGTACAAGAGAGCCAAAGTCCACCCAGCAAAGGTACAAGAAAGTCACAGTCTACCCAGCAAAGGTACAAGAGAGCCACAGTCCACCCAGCAAATGTACAAGAGAGCCACAATCCACCCAGCAAATGTACCAGAGAGCCAAAGTCCACCCAGCAAATGTACAAGAGAGCCAAAGTCCACCCAGCAAATGTACAAGAGAGCCACAGTCCACCCAGCAAGTGTACAAGAGAGCCACAATCCACCCAGCAAATGTACCAGAGAGCCAAAGTCCACCCAGCAAATGTACCAGAGAGCCACAGTCCACCCAGCAAATGTACCAGAAAGTCACAGTCCACCCAGCAAATGTACAAGAGAGCCACAGTCCACCCAGCAAATATACAAGAGAGCCACAGTCCACCCAGAAAATGTACAAGAGAGCCACAGTCCACCCAGCAAATGTACCAGAGAGCCACAGTCCACCCAGCAAATGTACAAAAAAGTCATAGTCCACCCAGCAAAGGTACAAGAGAGCCACAGTCCACCCAGCAAAGGTACAAGAGAGCCACAGTCCACCCAGCAAAGGTACAAGAGAGCCACAGTCCACCCAGCAAAGGTACAAGAGAGCCACAGTCCACCTAGCAAGGTACAAGAGAGCCATAGTCCACCCAGCAAAGGTACAAGAGAGCCACAGTCCACCCAGCAAAGGTACAAGAGTGCCACAGTCCACCCAGCAAATGTACAAGAGAGCCACAGTCCACCCAGCAAATGTACAAGAAAGTCATAGTCCACCCAGCAAAGGTACAAGAGAGCCTAAGTCCACCCAGCAAAGGTACAAGAGAGCCACAGTCCACCCAGCAAAGGTACAAGAGAGCCACGGTCCACCCAGCAAAGGTACAAGAGAGCCACAGTCCACCCAGCAAAGGTACAAGAGAGCCACGGTCCACCCAGCAAATGTACAAGAAAGTCATAGTCCACCCAGCAAAGGTACAAGAGAGCCACAGTCCACCCAGCAAAGGTACAAGAGAGCCACAGTCCACCCAGCAAAGGTACAAGAGAGCCACGGTCCACCCAGCAAAGGTACAAGAGAGCCACAGTCCACCTAGCAAGGTACAAGAGAGCCACAGTCCACCCAGCAAAGGTACAAGAGAGCCACAGTCCACCCAGCAAAGGTACAAGAGTGCCACAGTCCACCCAACAAATGTACAAGAGAGCCACAGTCCACCCAGCAAATGTACAAGAAAGTCATAGTCCACCCAGCAAAGGTACAAGAGAGCCACAGTCCACCCAGCAAAGGTACAAGAGAGCCACAGTCCACCCAGCAAAGGTACAAGAGAGCCACGGTCCACCCAGCAAAGGTACAAGAGAGCCACAGTCCACCCAGCAAAGGTACAAGAGAGCCACAGTCCACCCAGCAAATGTACAAGAAAGTCATAGTCCACCCAGCAAAGGTACAAGAGAGCCACGGTCCACCCAGCAAAGGTACAAGAGAGCCACGGTCCACCCAGCAAATGTACAAGAAAGTCATAGTCCACCCAGCAAAGGTACAAGAGAGCCACAGTCCACCCAGCAAAGGAACAAGAGAGCCAGTATTCAAGGGCGCAGGTGGTGCTAGACTCAGTGGCGGCAGGTGGTGCTACCCTCAGTGGAGGAATATTTAATGGACATGAACTTGACAGCTGAGGGCGGCAGTTATCCATCAATGTGGGTCATGGCCGGTATCTTAAGTGGTCTCCTCTACAACATTTGCTTTCTCCTCTCTCTCTACATTTCCATCCCTCCTTATAGGATATGATCAAGGTGAAATAAATAAAGCTTTCTTATAACTTTTTAAAAACTGCACTTTACTTCTTTCGGGAGAAATAAAAGATCTTTCTGACTTCCTGAATGCTCTCACTGGTGGTGGACAACCCTCTACTGCCTGTCTGTGACAGCCCCTCTCCCTATTGCTCTGGAGTGAATGAACTCCTCTGCTAGACATTCCAACATCTTTAATTCAACACCCAAAGGGATCAGTATTTTCTGTTGAATTATATATACAGTTAAACCTGTCTTTAGCGCCCCCTCTTGGGACTCACCAAAATAAGGTGCTATAGAGAGGGGGTGCAATAGACAGGTCACTTTTAATTGAAATTGCATCGTACTACATATTTAAAATCGGGCGCTATAGAGAGGGAGGCACTATTTAGAAGGGCCGGTATAGACAGGTTTAACTGTATATATAAATAAAATAGTTATATTTAAGTAAATAGGCCGATTGATAAGGGAAAAATTGGTTAAAGTTAGTGTTGAATTATAGTTGGTTGAATTAAAGAGGTTAGGCTGTATTTAGCACAGGTAATTAAGGTCAATATCGCTGGTACAACTTTCATTATCCACTGAGGAAAAAATGACCTCTTTATTAAAGTCACCTCTCTTATCAAGGTCTCTGTTCACTGAAACTATTCCATGGAAAGGTTGGTTGTACAGGAGGACCTCCTCCATGAGAAGACACTCTCGCTTCAGGAAACATCTCTACAAAGGACAATTTTCATCTCCAAAATTACCATTTTTACTAATTATGGTACCATTTTTACTAACCTCTGGTAAGAAGACACCTTTTTCTAAAGGACACTTTGGATCTACATCTAGGTGTTTTTTTAAAGACAGTTCTACTATTAATTTTATCAAGGTGTTTCTTTTCACATAAATCATCAAATATTATTGTGAAATAAACTCTGAGAGAAAACTGACAAAAACTATAACAAGACTTAGAACAAAACACTATAAAGGAATGGCAATACATCCAGATGGCACAAGAACCTATAGGACATGCAACAACTGTCCTGGTGTGGAACTAACACCTACTCACATATTCTCATGCCCAGCAATGGCCGCAGCCTTGCAGAAAATTGACTTAGACCCAGAGCAGCAGCTTTACACACCCAAGATAGTGGATATTGCTGCTGCTGTGATGGAGATGCATGGAGACATCTGAGACTCTTCTTTGGACACGACAACAACAACATCAAATATTATCTTTACAGACCTTACTGCAATAATGAAAGTTATTGAATGAGGGGGCTTGGCTCATCAGTGGTGAACTCTCTCAGAGGTTTCACCAAATTAATCTCCAGACCGCTCTACTATTGTATTGGATTAGTGTTCTGAGAAGGTAACCACTGAGGAGCCAAGCCCTCTCATTCAATAACTGTCATCAAGGTCTGTAGAGATCGTTTTTGATTATATATGTGGGAAAAGAAACATTTCTAAATAAATTATTACAAATTTTATCGATAGATGATAATTAATAAATATTTATCTCAATATTGATTGTGATTAGCTTTTGCTTTTTTATCTTCATTTGCGGTGAATCCGTGGTAAATCCATGTATAATAGATTTCTTTTCCTCCAATTTACGCATTTATTAGCTTGATTGTCTTTATATAATTTTTCCTGTATATAAATATCATATTACCATTAAGGTACTATTACTGTTATTCCTGCATGTATCCTATATTTCTGCTTGGATTTAATTGATTCAGTGATTTCATTGATTTAATTAATTGATTTATATAGTGATTTATTTGATATAGTGATTTATTTAATTTATGATTTAGAGCACAATAGTCATGATTAGATTTTTAATTTGGCTCTAGCTTGGAGAATCTGTATAAAACTAAAATGTCTTAGTAAACCTTTTTTTTTTGTTGTTGATAAATTTATAAATATAAGGGTTTCTACTGCACCAAATGTTTGTTATAACAGCCTCTAATATAATTGCAACTTCATTATTCTAAAGTCCTTTAAACTGTGGTGATCCTGGTTCCAAGTGTTGTTGTTATAGCAAGGGTTATGTTTACAGTGGAACCTCTTTCCTTTAATTACCTCCTTCACACCCCACAATAAAGCTATTTTATTTAGTTTAACCTAGTCTAATTCAACACCAACTCAAATGACAATTCTGATCCCTTGGGGTGTTGAATTAAAGAAGTTTTAACTGTATATATGCCTTTATTTATTTATTTTTTCAAATCCAAGGTAATGAGACTATATAAGACTCCAAATAAATGTAAGTTAATGGTGTTTGAAGACAGTGAGTTTCTTATTACCTTTGAGGTGACAACAACAACAATCTAACCTACCCCAGCGAGTAATCCCATAAGAGAAAACAAAGCATTAGCCTGGTGGTGAAGCATATGTAGGACATTTATCTGATACAGTAGAACTACCTACCTGTAAAGGTCAATACCTAATTGCAGAGCCAAAGTGTCCTTTAAGGAGAGGTATCCTCTTACAGGAGAGTTGCTAAATAGTAAAAATAGTATTTTTGGTGATGAAAACTGTCCTTTGTAGAGAGGTATCCTCTAACGCAAGTGTCCTCTCATAGAGGTTCTACTGCATGTGGTTTCTACAAGTTGATTAAGAACAACTTATTCTGTTTATGCTATCTGTGAAAAAATGTTAGGTTTGCCCTTAGTTAGATTCCTATTTATTTTTTTATTAAATCAAAGAAAATAAGATACAAAAGATGATTCAAATTTATTATTTGAAGAAACTCATGAAGTGACTCAAGCGCGAAGGGCGCACGCGGCAGGCAAAAAAATTATCACTTTCTCTCCTTTCCTTTCTTCTTTTATATTAAAAGGTATATTACATCCTTCTTTTTTGTCAACAGCTAGATGTTGTTCCTTAGAGAGATGTTCAACTGTATTTTTTTTAAAAATGCAAGCATAATGATACATGGTAAATCCATGTGGACTGGGAGAAGTTATCTCCTCTAAAATGACAGTCCAGCCACACCGACCACATTAGGTCAACTTTATAAATAGACTCCACTTTTTTTATTCAAGGTCTGACAGCTCATTTTACTCCCAAGGTTATCTTTTTTTTTTTTCTTAATCCAAGTTTGTAAAAAAAAAAATGATTGTACAATAGAACCTCTGTAAAGGTCAACACCTAGTTGCAGAGCCAAAGTGTCATTTAGATAGAGTTGACTTTTTACTGGAGAGTTGGCAAATGGTTAAAATGGTCTTTTTTTTTTTTTTTTTTTTTGTGATGATAACTGTCTTTTAGAGAGAGGTGTTCTCTTACAGGAGAGCAGCTAAATATTAAAACATTTAATTTTGGTGATGAAAACTGTCCTTTGTAGAGAGATGTCCTCTAGCAGGAGTGTTCTAGTGTATAGATACATTATTGAAAAAAAAAAACTTTTTATAAAATAAAGTAAGAGACCACACACATTGTGAAAATAGTAATTTGTGAGGTTTGTAAAACAAATTTACAATTGTCCTTATTTAAATTATCGGGGGTCGGTGGAAGGCTGGTTAAACCGTTTGGTTTTCAACCACTACGACCCGGGTTCGATTCCCGCATTGGACACTTTTTCTGTTAAAAAAATTCTTGCAGAAGTCCAACCCCACCAGCGAGTGCCAGTAACCAAACGAGGCTCTGGCACATTTTTAAGTGCAAAGTCGAACTGCTTTTCACATGTGTAGACATGTGTTGCACTTACAGTAAAAAGCAGTCGCTTAACTACCCACCATGTTTATCATGGCCAGTACCACGTGTACTAGGGATATGCAAATATATATATATATATCATTATTTTGCTTTTATTGATATCGAACTGAAAAAAGCTGCACACCAGCAAAAAAAGAAACAAAATTATGTAATATTTGTAGGGACAACAATATTGCTACCAACAGGAGTGAATGCCCTGAGCTGAGTTGTTAAATGGCACGGTGCCATCTTTCAGAAAGAACTACCAACTAAGTGTCATTGTTATTCCAGGATATTGGCGACCCCATTTTCTTGAATAATCTTTAAAGGTCAATCTACTCAATGAGCAGCTTAGAGGGCAGGCATGCCTTTTCATTCATTTTAACCTCCTGATCATTCCTCCTTTTTCAACATTTCTTTCTTGTTTCGTACATGATAAAGCACAATTTGGATTATAGATTATAGCTACAAGAGCTAATCCAAATTAATTAATAGTGTATGATGTTTTAGTAACAACACTGTTACCGAAACAGAACACACTATTAATTTATTTGAAAAACTCCGCCTTTGCCGGTCCCAAACTCGGATGAAAAAGGAGGGGGGGAGCATAAAATAATAGGTGAAAAGACAACACATAAATTAAACAATAGTTGTGGCATAGTCTGGAGGAAGAGTTATAACTGATGAACCAATCTCTCCATCTTCCATTTCGAGGCTGTAGAAATGTGTCTTTTGAGAAAAAATCAATTGGTAAATAGAGACAGACAGGTGTATTTTATTGGTGGATAAATTGGAAGCTTTCGAGCACAGTGTCTCTTCTATTGGGGATCTAGACTGAACTACCTCACCTAATGTGATCAACTCACTTTATTTAATCGGGTGATTGAATATCCTTTGTAAACCTCAGTGTTTTCCTCTTTAGCCTGTAGCAGAGCAGTGTATGCTTGTGAGGTCTCCACCAATAAAAACCTCACCCAGCAATCAACTAACTCTATTTATTTATTAAATAAACCTCACACTAAATAATTAGTGCTAGTATAATCTACCATAAATTCATATTTTCCTAAACACAAGGTAATAAGACCAAATCCAAATAAATAAATAGTATGTGACGTTTCGGTAACAGCATTGTTACCATCTTCAGACAAAAGTACTGAATATATAATGAATATGCTGAAGATGGTAACAACGCTGTTACCATAGTGTCACACACTATTTATTTATTTGGATTTGGTCTTATTACCTTGTGTTTATAATCTATAATCCAAATTGTGCCTTATCAATTCATATTTTCCTATTCACTTGGTATATTTGTTTGTTCTAACCAGGGTTGGAACAATAACCAGATTACTGTTATAAATCCCTTATTTAGGTTCGGTCCCTTATCTCACTTTTTATATAATATCACAGAGGAGGTCGTAGTATAAACCATTGATTTCTGACAGTCACAACCTGGGGTCAAATCCTGCAATGGGCACTTTTTTTTCTATGCTCTCTAATAGCCCCAAGTCCCCAACTCCAGAGCAAGTAACCAAATGGAGCTCTTATCATATTTGTAAGTGAAAAAGTCAAACTTCTTTCTACATGGGTACACATGTGGGGCAAAGTTACAGTAAATGCTGTCACCAACCCACCATGATTATCATGGCCTGTCCAACATGTACACTATGGATAATTAAGAAAAAAAAAAAAATATATATATATATATATAGGGGCGGGGTTAAAAATTAGTTCACTAAAAAAAGCATTTAAATGATGACTGTGCTCAATAATATATAGACAGTAGAACCTCCCTGTAAAGGTCCTTCAGAGAGGTGTCCTCCTAACAGAGAGTTGCTTAATTGTAAAAATGGTAATTTTGCAAATGAAAACTGTCCTTTGTTAGAGGTGTCCGCTAGCGGGGTATCCGCTAAAGGGAGGTTCTACTGTATATAAAATATACTAGCCGAATGACCCGGGCAACGCCCGTGTTTTACCCGATTGAATGTTTTGATTAAAATACTATTTGCTACAATTATAAATTGGCGCCTTATATAAATGCATATGTTAGTTAATAACTATAGCCTATGTGCTTTATTTCTCTATGTACTGTTGGCTTCCGTAGGCGTCTCTTACTGGGAAAAAGAAAGAGAGGATTCCATTTGGTTATTAACTAATATATGCATTTATTTAAGGAGCGACCCGCTCCAACACAATAGTTACAAAATGAAAAAGCGAGTGGGGGGGGGGGGGGGGGGCAAAGGTGGCGTGATCATAGCCAACCAATAGGAGAGCGCCATTCCAAAAAAAAAAGCAAACGGTGACAGAGATGAAAACTGAAGAATTGATTAAGAACGCATGACGCTCGTAACTGTATATTGGATAGCTTTTGATCTCTGATTAAAAATATATTTTAGAGTTTTGTCATATAGATCTCCTCTCACTATGCAACTTACCAGCTCAATGCCCTCGATGAAAGGAGTGTCTTCCCAATCTTTCTCTGGAAACCTTTGTAGGACTTTGCCACAGCTTGCTCCATTTCCTGGGACACATACATGGAGGGTTAGTACAGGGTACAACTTGGAACACATAGGGTAACAACACCAAATCATTATGTGTACATCACATATAATTATATGATACTGTTGATATGATACATTAGCACGCCATCTGTGATGAAAATTTGAAACTATTATAGACGTGTATGATTCTTTTACAAATTAAACAATTTCTACTGCCCTTACTGCAATGAAAAAAAAATTAATGGGAGGGCCTGGCTCAACAGTGGTGAATCACTGATGAGCCAGGCCCTCCCATTTATTTATTTTTTCATTGCAGTAAGGGCAGTAGAAATTGTTTAATTTGTAAAAGAATCATACGTGTCTATTATAGTTTCAAACTGTTGATATAATAGCTTATTTCATACAAGCTAATCCAACGATGATATCCTGTGATATTTCACTGCTTATTTGGAGATAGATTGCCACCAGGAAAATAGTGTTGGCCAGTATGTATACAGTATACAGCATACATTCAATGAAGAAACCAGTGATGTAACAAATAGGGGGCTGAGGAAATAATACATCTATGACCTAGGATCCTTGATCAGATATGCAAATAAAATTTCCATCTTTATCATTTTTTGACCTATCATTTAGAAATTACTGTAGATGAAGTGTCTATGAGGAATTCAGAACTAATAGTGTATATGAAATGATAACTGAGAAATTCTTTCTTGTTCTGGCAGGATAAAAGCAGAATAGCCCAATATTATATTCCGAAATGTGGTATCTCACTGCGGTCTGATGGATTAAAATGGAGAAACTGATGGGAGAGGTAGTTCACCCTTTCTATACACTAGAACCTCTCTGTAAAGGAGAGACAGAGCCAAAGTGTCCCTTATGAAGAGATGTCCTCTTACTGGAGAGCTACTAATGAGTAAAAATGTTAATTCTAATGATGAAAACTGTCCATTGTAGAGAGGTGTGCTTTAGGGAGAGTGTCCTTTCATGAAGGCTCTACTGTATTTTCTTTCAAATTTTGTGATTGATTTTTAACATACTTCTTGACCATAGAGAAGTCAGAAAACTTGCTCAATCCAGTTAATAATGCAAGCCGACAAAATTTTAGACTTCTGGGTGGCTGAGATTTGGCTAATTTTATATTTCCTTCAATTTTGTTATCAAATCTTAATAAGAATTCCAGACACCTATAAGTTTGAAATTTTGCACACTCGCTCCATCCAGATAACAATGCAAATGTACAAAATTAGACTTCTAGATGGCCATGAATTAGGCTATAGTATAGAATTTGTATAATTCCTTTGAAATGGAGAAAATAGGCACAGCCACACATTTCTATGGTGTGTGGCTAGCATTCCATAAAAATAAGCGGGCAGTACGACACTAGAGCTATAAATAATTGTGAAGATATTGCCAGAATTGATAAGGCACAATTTGGATTATAGATTATAAACACAAGGTAATAAGATCAAATCTAAATAAATAAATAGTGTGTGACGTTTCGGTAACAGCGTTGATGTTATTACAACTACTACAACGCTGTTACCGAAACGTCACACACTATTTATTTATTTGGATTTGGTCTTATTACCTTGTGTATATTGCCAGAAATATATAGGTATTTAAAATAATTAGAATAAAATTTAACAAATTAAATTTTGGCAAGTTTTCATATTTCATTAAATATTTTACCTTTTCACTCAATATAAGACCATCCCCCACTGCTTTTATTTGTACTCATATAAATTTAATTATTCAATGGTGGTGTGGGTGGCTTAAATATTTCCTTCATAATGCAATTTAATAAAGGCCTTTTTTAAACTTATTTTTTTTATTAATTAAATAGTTCCATTTCAGTAAGGATAGCAGAAAGATGTTTCATTTATAAAATCATGCTGAAAGGGTACAATTTATTGAACATATAAGGTATGTGTGATAATGTGTTGACAGTAGCTGACAGTTCTGTCAATAGGTCACTAATGAAGCACTAATTCCCATCTCCAAATTGGAAAACAATTTGCCTTTTCTAAAATCCTTTATTTATAGTTCCCATTATCCTTTTCTCTTTATATGTTACACATATCCAAGATCCATCCTAGAATGCAAGTGATTGTTGTGAATATAGAGATTTGGTACTATGTGGATGCAAATTTAACTTTTTTCCCAAGTGTGTAGACATACATTTCGCTCATCATATATATAGGGTTATTTCCATGTCCCTACTCACCAAGATTATCCTGGCACAATGTACTAAAAATACTCTGGTAAAATAAAGTATTATAGTGAAATCATCAGGCTTATAATTCAATCAAATACTCCCTTTGGGAGAGATACATGGCCATCAACCAGATCTACATCCCATGTTCTAGCTGGGTAGAAACCTGCCACTCTTGGTTTGTGTAAGATATGGTTAGATTTACACCATCTGCTCTAGAACTACAGGGTAACAAGACTAAATCCAAATAGTGTGTGATGTTTTGAAAACAGCATTGTTACTGTTGTTACATTGGATTTGGTCTTATTACCTTGTAGTTCTAATCTATAATCCAAATTGTGCCTTATCATCATCTGCTCTACTTCATGTAGGGCTCATCTCTGCTACAGATATTAGTTGCTATGGAGAACCCCATTTCATCATGTTCTCTTGAATCTTCAAGTGATGGCTTAGCATCAACATTGATATTCACCATGTTCTCTGTACAAGTTTTTTCACTTCTTTATACAGTAGGAGTTCTCTTTAATGGACAACACCTAGTTGTAGAGCTAAAATGTCCTTTAGGGATAAGGTGTTTTCCTACTGGAGAGTTGATAATTAGTAAAAATGGTAATTTTGGCAATTAAAACTGTCCTTTGTAGTGAGAGTGTCCGCTAGCAAAGTTCTACTATATCACCAATTCCAGAGACCATCCTTTCAGATTACCAAATCAATCCTTCCTTCACTATTCAACCCTCCAACATGGTCAAGTTTATTATGGTCATCAAAGTGTGTGGCCTGCAAAAAAACTTCCATTTACAAGGCTAGCCTTCATTAAATCTTCTCCATAAATCTTTTCCCATAATCTATCCATTTAGGATTCCTTTCTCAAATTCCAACAAGTCTCCTTCCAGTTGTTTGGTCATAGCTGACTCCTTATGCTGAGTTTCCCAGAGAACATTGATCACACATAATTTATAAACACATCAATCTGTGGTGTTGTGATGTAGCCGCCGCGCAGGCGCGAGGGTAGAGAAACTAAGCCCATCGCGGGTGGTAGCATGAGAACCACGTGCATATTTAAAAATATAATAAAGTTCCTTCTTCACCGTAAAACCCTTAAACTGGTCTTTGTCCTTTAATTAAATAAAATATAACAGAATCAAACCTCACTATGAAAACATCACTTGGGGCCAGGATGTCCTCATAACCAGGTCGGTCATACAATTGTGACATATAACCAACAGAAGTTGGTGCTGTAAGGATATTCCACAGAATTTGGCCTTGTATTGGCCACTAAGAGAAAGCATAAGTTGAATATGTAGCCCATCTAATCATCAGCAGATAAACTTTGCATCATCCCCTGGAAATATCTCTGGTGATGATGGCCGGGAGCTGGACCGCTGCCAGAGGTTCTTCCTTCTTTTTCTGAAGAGAGAGAATTGTGGCAGCATCTTAATTAGTGAACTAAGTTTGTATTGCTACAATCCTGTTGACAGACCAGTGCCAGAGGTTCTTCCTTCTTTTTCTGAAGAGAGACAATTGTGGCAGCTTCTTGATTAGTGAACTAAGTTTGTATTGCTACAATCCTGTTGTCAGACCAGTGCCAGAGGTTCTTCCTTCTTTTTCTGAAGAGAGACAATTGTGGCAGCTTCTTGATTAGTGAACTAAGTTTGTATTGCTACAATCCTGTTGACAGACCAGTGCCAGAGGTTCTTCCTTCTTTTTCTGAAGAGAGACAATTGTGGCAGCTTCTTGATTAGTGAACTAAGTTTGTATTGCTACAATCCTGTTGTCAGACCAGTGCCAGAGGTTATTCCTTCTTTTTCTGAAGAGAGACAATTGTGGCAGCTTCTTGATTAGTGAACTAAGTTTGTATTGCTACAATCCTGTTGTCAGACCAGTGCCAGAGGTTATTCCTTCTTTTTCTGAAGAGAGACAATTGTGGCAGCTTCTTGATTAGTGAACTAAGTTTGTATTGCTACAATCCTGTTGTCAGACCAGTGCCAGAGGTTCTTCCTTCTTTTTCTGAAGAGAGACAATTGTGGCAGCTTCTTGATTAGTGAACTAAGTTTGTATTGCTACAATCCTGTTGTCAGACCAGTGCCAGAGGTTATTCCTTCTTTTTCTGAAGAGAGACAATTGTGGCAGCTTCTTGATTAGTGAACTAAGTTTGTATTGCTACAATCCTGTTGTCAGACCAGTGCCAGAGGTTCTTCCTTCTTTTTCTGAAGAGAGACAATTGTGGCAGCTTCTTGATTAGTGAACTAAGTTTGTATTGCTACAATCCTGTTGTCAGACCAGTGCCAGAGGTTCTTCCTTCTTTTTCTGAAGAGAGACAATTGTGGCAGGTTCTTGATTAGTGAACTAAGTTTGTATTGCTACAATCCTGTTGTCAGACCAGTGCCAGAGGTTCTTTCTTCTTTTTCTGAAGAGAGACAATTGTGGCAGCTTCTTGATTAGTGAACTAAGTTTGTATTGCTACAATCCTGTTGTCAGAGAGATTTACCACTGCTATTTTGACATCACATCAACTTTATTTGAATTTGACCTTGTTAGATAAATACAGTTATCAGCGTCATGCATTCTTTCTTAATTCTGTCACCGTTTGCTTTTGGTTCAGTGGTAGAATGCTCGCCTGCCAAGCGGGCGCCCCGGGTTCGATCCCCGGCCGATGCATTTTTTTTTTTTACAATTTTTAAAACTCATTTATATTATTATAATATATGTGCTTTTCCTGTCTATGTACAGATTTATGGTCTATGTACACAAGTATACAAGTATGTATACAAGTTATTTGCAAATTGCGTGGCAAATTTGCCCTTTCGCTCGCAAGCAGCGCCTCTAGCGGTGAAGATGGGAGGTAATATCAGCTGACCTAATGGACATGTAAAACGTGTTTTAACAGGACATAGAGAAAAATCTGGAAAAGATCTTTTTCGGATTTTTAGTCAAGAAAAATAAATTGACAGGTTCTGGGAAAAAAGTAGTTGTTTTTTATTCAGAAAATGATGATGACAATATTGCTGCATCATTAATGTATACAGTTATCAGCGTCATGCACAATTCTTTCTTAATTCTGTCACTGTTTGCTTTTGGTTCAGTGGTAGAATGCTCGCCTGCCACGCGGGCGCCCCGGGTTCGATTCCTGGCCGATGCATTTTTTTTTTTTTTTTTACAATTTTTAAAACTCATTTATATTATTAAAATATATGTGCTTTTCCTGTCTATGTACAGATTTATGGTCTATGTACACAAGTATACAAGTATGTATACAAGTTATTTGCAAATTGCGTGGCAAATTTGCCCTTTCGCTCGCAAGCAGCGCCTCTAGCGGTGAAGATAGGAGGTAATATCAGCTGACCTAATGGACATGTAAAACGTGTTTTAACAGGACATAGAGAAAAATCTGGAAAAGATATTTTTCGGATTTTTAGTCAAGAAAAATAAATTGACAGGTTCTGGGAAAAAAGTAGTTGTTTTTTTATTCAGAAAATGATGATGACAATATTGCTGTATCATATTTGATTATCAGATACAAAATTATATCCGGAAAAATTCCAAAAAGCAGAGACCACGGGTGAAGCCAGTTCATTTTTAGTATGCAGGAACAAAATTCTAACAGAAAAACATTCATTCAAGCAGAAGACACAAAGCCAGATCATCTCTTTATAAAAATATCGCTTCTCAGACACAAAGTTTGGAGCGGGACGTTTCACAAGAATGACATCCACGCCGCCAATTTATAATTGTAACGAATAGTATTTGAATAAAAGCATTTAATCGGGTAAAACCCGGGCATTGCCCTTTCTTAATCAATTTTGTCACCGTTTGCTTTTATGAATGGAATAAATACCCAAATATGGCAATTTATCATAACCATCGGTGGTTCAGTGGTAGAATGCTCGCCTGCCACGCGGGCGGCCCGGGTTCGATTCCCGGCCGATGCATTTTTTTTTTTTTACAATTTTTAAAACTCATTTATATATTATACAAGAATGACATCCACGGCGCCAATTTATAATTGTAACGAATAGTATTTGAATAAAAGCATTTAATCGGGTAAACCCTGGGCGTTGCCCGGGTCATTCGGCTAGTTAGATAAATAAAGGTCATTTTGTTATTTTTTAAAAAATTGATAAGACAGTAATAAACTGCTGAGATATCTGAGAAATAAAAGAATAGTCACAAATCCAGACGATTATACTGTGATTTGACATCCTTATTTGATAGAGTGGAGACAAGCTAGATACAGTCAAATCTCTCTATTACAATAGCACTTGGGAACAAGATTTTAGGTTGTTGTTATAATCACAACAATGTAAACATAATATTTGGGACCTTAGAAATAAAATTCCATATTGTTGTATATAGAAATAACTGTATATAGAATGGCAAAAGATGCTCTTTAGAGAACCAAAATGCCTTTAAATATGGAACTAGAGTAAAGGATGCTAAATGTTTTGTGTTGTCAGTAACCCTGTATGGATGTGAATCATGGTTGTAAAATGAACTCTTTTGATACCTGTGGGCTCCTAGAAGAATTCTCAAGATGAGAGAAGTTTGTAGAAGAATTAATGGAGAGCCTTCTCGAAATGGAGTGATCAAGAGGTAGGAAGATAAGTACTCTAAGATTCCTCATTTAACCATACTGGAGGATTGGTTGGGTCATCTGTTTGAATGGTCTGGAATTAGAATAGAGGAAGAGAACAGGGTGAATCATGGCATAGCTCATCTCTGTATTGCAGTACTACTCTGGTTTATCCTCCAGCTGATTGACTTCCTAACTAGGTGATACATGGACAGTTCATTCAGCCACTGTTTGTGCTGCAGGCCAGCGTTAAGCTCACACAGATGGAACAATTCTGCAGATGATTGGTCAGTGATACACATGTGCAAGTTCACTACATAGTGTTGGGCAGACTGTCAAATGTCTATGCATAAGTGATGCCAAATTGAAACAAATATTTAAACTAAGTATTGCTACTAAAAAGTTACTGTTTAAAAAATTTCTGTTTTTTAAGTTACAGATATATAAACAAGAATTAAAGATGATTAGGTACAATTTGGATTATATAGATTACAACTACAAGGTAAATAAGACCAAATCCAAATAAATAAATAGTGTGTGACATTTTGGTAACAGCAAGAGTAATGAAGCCTAAAGATGTGTTGAAGGGAAACACTTATCAGGCCAGGTAATAAGACCAAATCCAAATAAATAAATAAATAGTATGTGACGTTTCGGTAACAGCGTTGTTACCAAAACGTCACACACTATTTATTTATTTATTTGGATTTGGTCTTATTACCTTGTGTTTATAATCTACAATCCAAATTGTGCCTTATCAACTTATCAGGCCACTATAAGTTACAGATTAGGGGGAGATCACAGATCCCTATAATACACACAGAATAAGTAATCCTACCATAAAAATAATACAATTCAGAAATAAATAAATGTGTTTTTATAAACACATATAAATATAGATAGATACCTTATTATTTAAATCTATCACACAGAACTTCCTTGATGATTGACAATGCTGTTATGTCGCACACTATTTATTTGGTCTTATTATCTTGTGTTTAGAACTTCCTCGAATTGAACTTATTAGAGAACTTTGTTGCTCAAAGCAACCACTGACCAAAAAAAAAAAAGACTGCATTTGATTGGTTATCGAACTCAACACTGATTGAGATCAGGTGATAGTAGACAACTATCAGGGAGTGAATAAACTGGACACCTACCACTGTACCCATATAAACATATTTAAGACGTATATTACAGTAGATACCATGATATTTTCTCAGCCCCATATGTGGGGTGAAACTGTAGCTATCAACAAGGGATTAGCACACACACAGCTGTTGTTATGTAGCAGCTCAATAACCACAGAGACCATAGAGCAGTAGTACAAGGGCAAGGGCTCAAGAAACAATTTGAAGGGTGGGCAGTCAAACAATGGGAGATCATAATGACCGGTGTCTATCAATAGATAAGATGGATGATGGCACAAGGTCTAAGTGGGTCGTTCAACTTGGCAGCCGTTTGGCCGGCCTTGCCAGCTTCCTAATTGCCACTCTGTCTGGCACAAAAGACGCCGGCAGCGGTACAATGAGCTGGTGCAATAATATCTCTGACCCGGATAGTCTCCCCAGACATTACTACAGGTGGATTTGGAAATGTGAGGCTTCCTCATTGTATGGAAGTGGGCTTTCATCAATGGGGGGAGCCTTATTTTTATCTATTTTTTATGCATATATTTCACTTATGTTCCATATATGTTTCCCCAAGCCATCTGCCTAATGATGTGTGAAAGGGGCCAGAAGATTTGTTTATTAATCATCTCAGCACAGATCACATGGAATAAGAGCTAGGCCACTACACATAACTACAATTAATTTGGTTTAAGGTACAATTTGATTAGAAACATAAGTTAACAAGACCAAATGCAAATGAGCATGAAATGTTTGTGACGTTTTAATATCAGCATTGTTGCCATTATCTGACAAAAGTAGTGAATTGGGTTATTTAGTTTTATAAGCGATTCCGAGATGAGAGCATTATAGTTTTAGAGATGGTTTAAACATGCCCCCATGGAAGAGCGAGCAATCTACCTATTTACAATTGTAGGGAGCTAAAGTAGAACAAATGGTGCGAGATCAAGTGGTTCTGTTAGGGAAAGGTTATCTCCTGATTGTGCAATGTTGGTGATGGTTTGTGCCATCAATTGGAAGAAATATCAATTTTTTTTTAATTTCATAGAAATATCTAAAAAATCCTTTCTTGTGATAAATCCTGCTAACAATGGGCAACAATCTGAAACTCTTAAATGTTTGGCTTAAGAAAAAAAAAATCAAAGATCAGTTGATATCTATTCTTATAGATGATGCAAGCTATCATCCATGCACAATGCCATGACAATTCATAGAGTAAAGAAGTCATGTGTCTGGACATCCATCTACAACAATACATATGTAGGTGACTACCATCTCTAAATTGACCTCAGCCAATCATTTCATCATCTAGAACTGGTTGGTCACCATTAAAAAAGAAGAAACTTCCTCCTGTGTGTATTGGGAAAGAACGCTCTGACCTTCCTTCTAAGTCAAGTCCGTTGCTAAACTTCTCTTGTGGTTTGTTGGTTCCAGACACCAGCTTCAACATCCCAGCAATCAGGAGTTTCTGTTAAATCTGCTTGTTGAATTATAGCCAGTTAAAATGATTGTGATTAATTCATATCAAAACTATAATAAGGTACAATTTGAATTATAGATTAGAATCACAAGGTAATAACACCAAATTCAAATAAATAAATAGTGTGTGAAGTTTCGGTAACAGCATGGTTATTATCAGACAAAAATATTGAATGAGAAAATATATCACAACATGCTTTAAATATGAAAAAAGAAAGGGGCATCTCCTTATCATGCAACTGAAAGTTGCTGATGGCTGGCACCATCTATCAGAATAAATATCAACTATTCGTTGATTTTTAATTATTCCAGAATTGGCCAAATACCCATTCTTGATTAATCAAGAAAAGCTAACCACGTATGCATTTCGGGCTGTTGGCCTTCATCAGCGTGGTGCAAGCTGTACCTCAACAACCAAAAAATTGGCCCTTCAGGCATCTTGAAAAATCATGAAACCTTTTAATGGGTATTTGGCCAATTCTGGAATAATTAAAAATCAACAAATAGTTGATATTTATTCCGATAGATGGCACCAGCCATCAGTTACACGATAAGGAGATGCCCTTTTCATAATTTATGCACCTTATCCTAGTACAATAGCACATAGTACTTTGTTTTAACAATGCTTTAAATAGTTATCAAGTGTCTAAACAAGATAGCAGATAAGATAGTTTTCTAAGAACCCTAAAATTTTATTCTTACAATTAGAAGTTGAAAAGAAACCCTCTTTTTTTAGATATAATTAAAAACATATCTGTAAATATCATTGAAATTTACAGATATGTTTTTAATTATATCTAAAAAAAAAAAATTTTTTTTCAACTTCTAATTCTAAGAATAAAATTTTAGGGTTCTTAGAAAACTATCTTGTCCTTATCTGATATCTTGTTTACACACTTGATAACAGTAACTATTTAAAACATGTTTGTGTGTGGTATATTTTCTTATTCAATACTTTTGGGTGATGACAGTAACAACGCTGTTACTGAAATTTCACACACTATTTATTTGGATTTGGTGTTATTACTTTGTGATTCAGTCAAATTAGATTCCCAAAGATAATGGTTACACAGGACATGCTGCCCTTGTGCCATGGACTTGTGTTAATGTGGGGATATAAAACTGATTTAATTTTCTCTCATCCATTAATTTAGCCGGAGATATAATACCTGTAGATCATGCTGATTGATCTTGTGTAAAAGTGATTGTTTATTGATCTCAGTATTTTAAAATTGAATAGACAGGTCCATGGTGTTGATTAGTGCTTTCCAACATTATTACACAGGGGTAGGGAGATTTTACAATCATCATGACTGGGTGAAGTAGTAGTGTCTGCCTTTGTCATTAAGACTGGGAGCACTACTCAGTGGCAAGCCGACTTAGCTCCGAAAGAAATGGACGCCTCTGACATGAGGAACAGACGCCATGTGCAGCCACTCCTAACGTGGAGTACAAACACAAATATTTCTAAAATGGAAATTTTCCCAGGAGGAAAGTAAACAAAAAAAAAAGAAAATTCTTCCAGCAAAATAGGCACAAAAACTATGTGTTGTCTATTGATTGACTCTGCCATCTAGCAGTCAGTGACAAAGTCACATAATTCCTCTGTGCAAATTGCCATTTGTGTATTGGCCATAGAATTGGCCCAGACATCTTACCAGCTAAACACCTCTTTGGCAGATTCTGAGGATTTCTTAAAACCCTTGTGGATCCTGTGGAATCTAAACTACTCTGGACTTGACCAGAACCATGGTTTCCAGGTGGCAAGCCACAGTTTTCTAGATTGATGGCACAGAGACTTTGTTGGGAGAGTTCTCTGTTGTTGTTGTTGTCGTGTCCAGGAGAGTTCTCTAAGACACTAATTAGTGTGGTGACCAGTATCACACACAGATTGATCTCCTCTGTGGAAAATCATATTTTTAAATGCACAGAGATAACCACCACACTAAAATCTATCTTCTGATGATAAGAATGCTGTCCAAATATTTCTGTGATTTACTTCTGGGGAATTCAATCACAACCCAACTCCTAAACCAAATATTGTATTTTTGTTATTGTTAGACACTCTTGCCAGAGAGTTTGGCCATAGTTTTTAAAATATTGTTTTACATCACTATAAAATAGTCTGTCTTAATCCTTTTTTCAATTGTATTCCCACACAAGTTTCCACTGCTCAGCTTCAATTTCAGACAATTTATTTAAGACTTTTTGGAGAAAAAAATTTTTTTAGATGCTTAAATATAGACTTGAAACACAAGTTTGGTATTTTTACATATATACCCTATTTTTTGATTGGATAAGCAACAAGCCAATGTATACACAGTTGAACCTTGTTATAACAGCATCACCAAGAACTGGTGCTATAACCACAGCTGAAACAATTGTGACTTAAAAGTGGGGACCATAGTAGCCAAGTAGCTGTTATGAGTGGAGAGAGACACTTCCTTCCTTCCCTATCAATTTACCTACTGGGAGGATGATACATCAAGGAAAGCCATACTCACTATACCATGTGTACAGAATTATCTCTCTGGCAGAATGCCACTATGTCAGTCCTGAATAGTTCACATTTCATGGGATCCACAAGGGTTTAATGAAATCTAAGTATATGCCAAAAAGGTGTTTAGTTGACAAAATGTCTGGGCCAATTCAATGGTCAAAACATTGATGGAGATTTTGCTGAGGAGAAATGTCTCATGTTTGCTAGACCGCCAATAGGTGGCATGTAGTTCTTGTATCTATTCCAACAGCAGTGGTAGTTATTCATTTTTTAGTATTAATTTCCTCCCAGCAAGATCTCCAGTTTGTCATGGGTAACAATTAATCATACAGCTACCATTTCAAATCAAGCTAGAAATTTCCTTTCCTGAATCAGGTTTCGCCCTTATTTACACTAAGGATGTCATACTAGAACTGTATTTAACTATATTGGCTTGAAATAGGAGTTAGTCATAAATCCAGTAGGTCTTGAGAGTCAACTGACTATTGCTGGGGAACCATGGAAAAAAACCACAGTAGAATCTCTCACGAGAGGCCATAGCCTAAAAACACGGTTAAACCTGGACTCTCCTGGAAGTGGTTTATTATCAGAGACTCTGACATGTTTTGGGTCAAGTAATGAGGAGTCTTTCAATCTCAAAGAGAGTATCTGATAGAGACCACCTCCAGGAGACCAAGCCAATTGTCTTTCATGGGAAAGTCTACTGTAGTGCCAATTCTCTGTAGTCCTAATAACAAATGGACATGGGTAAAATAAACAACAGTTTGTGTAGAAAAACAAGCAATTTTGGACTACTGATACAGTAGATCCTCTCTCTAAAGGACAATACCTAGTTGAAGAGCTAATGTGTCCTTTAGGAAGAGGTGTCCTCTTACTGGAGAGCAGCTAATTAGTAAAGATGGTAACTATGGTGCTGAAAACTGTCCTTTGTAGGGAGGTGTCTTCTAGCAGGAGTATAGGGACTCTACTGATAATTGGAACTCATTATATATATATATATTTCCAATTGAGACCATTGTATATGAAAATATAAAATATATTGGCAGGAGAGTTAGAAAATAAAATTGTTCAGGTTATTACAATTTAAAATGACATTAATGGGAACTTGGTAGGTTGAGAATTGTGGCATGTTGTCAACTCTACCCATGATATCCTTGTTCACCAAAATACCCTCCCTTGAGTTGAACAAACAAACACACTGCAGACTTCCTTGTTTCTTATATAGTGTGTGAGATACCATTCTCTAGTTGACACTCTTTCAATTTCTTCATGATGTTCTGTTAGTGCAGAATGATCAGAGGATGTGTTGCTAATTTAAAGTGCATGTGGCTCATGTATATTGTTGGCCATGATAATTATGGTAACTCCGCCTTTGCCGGTCCCAAGCCCGGATGAAAGTGTGGAGATAAGAAAGAAGAAGAAGATAATTATGGTGGATAGTTCGTTATTTCTTTTCAATTGCTGCAAGTGCACTACATATGTAGAAAGCAGTTTAACTTACAAGTAAGTAAGTTTGGTTACTTGCACTGGCTGGTTGACAAGAATTGGGGGCCATCAAAGCGTTTTTTGTTCAGATAAAAAGTGTCAAATAGGAGATTCAATCTTGGGCCTGTCAGAGAAAACAGTTCCTACCATTCTGCTACAACCCCCAATGGTAACCAATGACTAGCTAGAGATTTAGAAAAGACATTGAAGAGTATTAATTACTATAGAACCTTCTCCATGAGAGGACACTCCCAGTAGAAAAGACAACTCTCTACAAAGGACACAGTTTCTAAAACCAAATTTAACACCTTTACTAATTATCAACTCTCCAGTAAGAGGATACCTCTTCCAAAGGAATCTACCTAGCTTTTATTGCTCAGCATTATAAAGCTAACATTTGCAGAGTGTTTGTGTTTGAAAGCTTGCTCAATTTTAATAAAAGAAATGCATTGCTATTAGAAGTGGTACAAATAATATGTTTTTAGATGATCTCAAGTACACATGGATAATAGTGAAATCCTAGTACATGTTTACACAAGCACACATATACACACAGAACTTTTATTCTGTTAGCTGTCCTCACTGGTGGAATTGTGGGAGGAGGGTCTATTGGAATTTTTTATTATTTAAAAAAAAAGCAAAACTTTCAAATAAGCTTTCAAATATGGTCCCGGTTGGTGGGATTACAATTTACAACGAGGGTCGGTGGAAGGTTGGTCTAAACTGTTGGTTTTCAACCGCTACGACCCGGGTTTGATTCCCGCATTGAGCACTTTTTTCTGATTTATAAAAAAAAAATGCTTCAATGGCCCCAATTCTTGCAAAAGTCCAACCCCACCAGCAAGTAACCAAACGGGGCTCTGGCACATCTATTTTTAAGGGAAAAGTCGAACTGTTTTTCACGTGTGTAGACATGTGGTGCACTTACAGTAAAAGAAGTCACCTACTTCTACCCACCATGATTATCATGGCCTGTACCACGTGTACTAGGGATAAGCAAACAAAAAAAAAATTACAACACCTCTCCACCAGTCCACACACAACTGATTATAATTCACAACAACAAATTATTGTTGTGATGTATCAACAGGAATGATGATGATGAACAACTGCATGTGGAGAAATAGATAAATCAGATTATTCATTTTTATATTTATGTTTGTTAGCAATGCCATAGAGATAATAGCCATTGTATTTTGACCATGGACCAGTTCAATGTTTGCTGACTCACAGATAATCTTGGTGTGTTCCACAATAAACTATAGAATGGCTACATCCCCCAGTGAGGTCCCAGACAACAACTCCATCATTACCCCACACAAGTACCAACCCATACTTTTAAATTCAAGGTGAAACACTATATAGATTTCTCATTGTAAGAAATCTTGTAAACATTCTCAAATTTTCCAATAAGACCCCCCAGAATTTCCTCTCTCAATACTATTAATAAAAAGTCTAACTAAGATGTGTCGTCAATGTCAGAAGATGTCAGTAGCAACTGCTGCATCTCTGGTGGGTCAGAAGATCTGATGAAGGCAATGTTGATACTGAAGTCATAGTAAACCAATGGATTTGGATAGGGTGGTCTCCTCAACTCTAATGTTCCAAAAAAAAAAGTACTAGATGAATGTGGGCAATGCCATAAGGTCCCATCTCCTAGGAAGAGCTACCTGGCACCTCCACAGGGTGACATAGAGCAGGGCTCGGCAAACTGCTGCTTCTCGCGGCTCTTTGGATGAGAAGCTGCAGCTGTTTATATAGTTCCATATGCAAATATAATTTATGCGAGTACTATTTATTGTTGGTAAGAAAAAAAAAATGTGTGGCTCTTTAAAAACTTTGTAAATTATAATTTTTGACTCTTCAGACTCAAAAGTTTGCCGACCCCTAGCCTAAAGTGACTGAGTAAGGAAGGAGGGAGTCAAATACACACCAGTGTATCCTAATATGGAGGAGGAAACTTGATGTTAGTCTAGAGATATAGATGAACCTACTATTATAGAGCTAGATGGGGAACACAACTTTCCCACAAAAACCTCACTGAATAGACCAACTGGACCAAGATTAGTCCCCATTGGAGAAGCCTGGAGGCTGTACACCAATCTGATGATAATCTCTAACATTTTGCTTACATTATCTCCACCCAGCCAGTTTGTGAAACTACACTATCTCAAATGTTATTCTGCTGAGAGAGATTCGCTAAAATCAAATCCAACTGCAAATTATTGAGGAAGAATTTTTTCACTTTCAATTTATAGAAATTTTTTAAAAGTTTAGATAGAGAGATCTAACATTATGTATTAGTTTCTATCAATTTCTATTAGGATTTGTAAAACCAACATCATATTCAATTTAGATGGTACAGAACTGTTACTCTTACTTCTGTTAATATTAATCAATCACAAGGTAAGAAGGCATTCACTACTTTTGTCTAAAGACTAACAAGACCAAATGTCACATATATTAGATCTCTCTTCCACCTTGTGTGATTCTCATCAATAATCCAAAATTGTACCTCCCTTCATCCATCTTATTTGTACTACAGATTTTGTTTCTACTTTTATTTCTTGCAATTGTGGAACACACATGTTTTAGAACTAGATTAATTTGACCTAGTATATCTGAGGAAGCTCAAACAAAAAAAGGATATACTCTACTGACAAAGAGCCTGAAAGAGCAGGACTGAGCTGGGTATCAGAACAGCACCTAGGATTCTTGCTTGGTTGTTAGTCAATGTTAATTTCAGTGATTGCTGGCAACTCACTTAGTATCCAGCTTCTTCACCAGAGACTCACTCTTATTCAGTACTAGCTGAATGACCCGGGCAACGCCCTGTTTTACCCGATTGAATGTTTTGATTCAAATACTATTTGTTACAATTATAAATTGGCGCCTTAAATAAATGCATATGTTAGTTAATAACTATAGCCTATGTGCTTTATCTGTCTATGTACTGTTGGCTTCCGTAGGCGTCTCTTACTGGGAAAAAGAAAGAGAGGATTCCATTTAGTTATTAACTAATATATGCATTTATTTAAGGAGCGACCCGCTCCAACACAATAGTTACAAAAATGAAAAAGCGAGTGGGGGGGGAGGGCATGATGGGGGGGGGGGGGGGGGGCAAAGGAGAGCGCCATTCCAAAAAAAAAAAAGCAAACAGTGACAGAGATGAAAAATTATTAAGAACGCATGACGCTCGTAACTGATGACGCTCGTAACTGTATATAGAATAAGAAAAGGGTAAAACATATCTAATAGAGTCTCCCACAGAGGCCAGGTAGTGGAGGTGGTTCCTTATCAGAAACCGTCAAGTCAGTCCAAGTCATGAGGAGTCTTTCTACCCAACAGAGTCTCTGATTATAGACCACTTCCAGGAGAAGACCAGGTTTAGGTTAAGGTCTCTCACTGGAGGTGACACATTATCAAAACCTTTATTATCACTTGGAAGATAACTCCCCTCTCTCAACTGACACAGTTGTGAGAAGACATTATCAGTCCTTAATCCTGTTCTGTGTGTCAGACACTGACTCTCCAGCTTCAACAAGATCAAACATTCTCAAATCTTCCTATTTTAAAAATAACTCTCATTATAGAAATCAGCATTTTTCAACCTTTCCATTTTAATATTCACTGGCAAAACCATTCTCAAGGTACCAAGATCTTAGATATTGATGATGGCTTCCAGCAGACTGCGACCTGACTGTGGTAGATATTCTCTGGTCACTTGGTCAAATGATCTTTTAGAAGCTTTTAAATTCTAATGTGGTACTTGTGTGTACAATTAGGTGCAACAATAAAGATTAACCTATCTTGTGTTTTTTTTAACTTATCATCATTACATGTGGAACAATTGTTAGTTTTGCACCAAATATCTACATAGGTAGAAAGCAGTTTGACTCTTGCACTTACAGCCATTTGGTTACTTGAACTCACAGGTGGCCTTTCGCAAGAATCTGTGACTATCAAAGTTACATTTTATTCAGAAGGAAAAAAGTGTCCAATGCATGATTTGATCCCAAGAATGAGGGACATTCCTGCATAAAGAGTAGTTTATATTACATTATAAAGGACTGCGGCGAGTGATTATAAACAATACTTAAAGTTACACCGCATAAGTTTATTTTTTGTGAAAATCAATATTTATTTCAAAGAGAAATATTTACTATTTTTAACTTTTTTGAATGAAGTATGAGTGGGTGAAAATATGAAGAGTAATGGCGAATGGAAAAATAAAAGTGTCCAGGGTTCCCGCCCCTGGACACTTTTATTTTTCCATTCGCCATTACTCTTCATATTTTCACCCACTCATACTTCATTCAAAAAAGTTAAAAATAGTAAATATTTCTCTTTGAAATAAATATTGATTTTTCACAAAAAATAAACTTATGCGGTGTAACTTTAAGTATTGTTTATAAAGAGTAGTGATAGAGTGTATTTTGGTGGCTAAAAGATCAAATCCGATGACTCAAACATTGTTGATGTGTGAAGAAGAATTGATATTTTCAGGGCTGGGGTAAATTGAACTTTTTAAAATTTATATAAAATGTGATAGAGTAGAAGCTCCCTTTAGCAGACACCCCGCTAGCAGACACCTCTTTACAAAGGACAGTTTCCATTTGCAAAATTACCATTTTTACTATTTAGCAACTCTCCGGTAAGAGGACACCTCTCTCTAAACTTCCCTGTAAAGGACAACACCTAATTGCAGAGTCAAAGTATCCTTTAGAGTCTAAAGGATACTTTGACTCTGCAATTAGGCGTTGTCCTTTACAGGGAAGTTTTACTGTATACATTTTAAATTGAACACAAAATAGATACAAGAAAATAAGACCTAATCCGAATAAATTAAGTGTGTGACGTTTCGGTAGCACCATTATTACCATCTTAAATAATAAAAAATCAATGAATAGTTGATATTTATTCCGATAGATGGCGCAAGCCATCAGCAACTTTCAGTTGCAAGATAAAGAGATGCCTTTTTCATAATTATTACCATCATCAGACAAAAGAATCATTCTGATTATGGTAACAATGCTGTTACTGAAACGTCAAACACTATTAATTTATTTGGATTAGGTCTTATTTTCTTTTATTTATAATCCATATTGTGCTTTATCATAAACAGATAATAAAAATTATACTGTATAGCTAAAAACTTGGTCATTTGATTTAAAGATCTGGATAGATTTGGTCAAATCTGTAATGTTTGAATCTAACATGAAAACAGGATCATGTTTTATGATGTACTAGCGTGCCATCTGTTATGAAAATTCAAAACTATTTTAGACGTGTAAGATTCTTTTTTTAAAATTAAACAATTTCTATTGCCCTTACTGCAATGTAAAAATAAGGGCAGTAGAAAATGTTTAATTTCAAAAATAATCTTACGTGTCTAAAATAGTTTTGAATTTTCAGGATCATGTTTGTTTACATTGAAGGTCAATCAGAGGTAGAGTTGGCTATATTTACTGAATAATTAATGGTATGTTACTTGATTTCAGTATTCATTGTTTAGGTTGTCTATTGGAAACTTTGTGCTAGTATCTTGCCATATTTATTTCTCCCATCCATATCTCTCTCCCCACCTAGGTAAAAACTCTAAAAAAAAATATATATATATGCTCCATTGGCCCCTGATTCTTGCAAAAGTCCAACCCCACCAGCGAGTGCAAGTAACCAAACGGGGCTCTGGCACATTTGTAAGTGCAAAGTCGAACTGCTTTTCACATGTGTAGACATGTGGTGCACTTACAGTAAAAGCAGTCGCTAACTACCCACCATGATTATCATGGCTTTGAGATAAGAAAGAAGAGGTTAAAAACTCTAATTTGCTTGAGAGCAAGGAAACAATGAGTTGGCCACTAAAGATATATTATCATCACTTGATTTCTTAATGATAGAAAAAACTGGTTCTTTGTTTTCATCTTGAAGATAAAGATTGCATATGGCCAGTATTCATTGTTCATTTTATATAGATAAAACTTTCAGAAATCAATACCGAAATAATTGTATAAATTGCTGGCAAACATTTTCTTTCTTTCTCAGAAATAATATAAACTGTGTTGATGAAAAGCCCATAATTATAAGGACATTTTAAGACTGACTAGAAAAGTTATATACAATTTTATAATAGTATATATACCTATAGTCCTTTTCCTTTCTCTAATTTAAATGAAAAATGTATCACTTTTAAGGGAGTTTTTTCTGCGAGCAAATTAAATTTATCTCCTTAAAAAATGTTAGAAGAGTTTAAAATGAAAGTTTTTTTATTATCAATTTAAAAATAAAATAAAAAAGGTGGGGCCCGAATTTTATCTACTTTAACACTTCGGGTAGCATGAAAAAAACAATATGCCTTTTAGAGAAAATACTTTAAGACTTTACAATTTATCTGGTTTTCAATCTATATGAATATAAAAATCCCTTTATGATTTATTGCTGTCACCGTTTCATTATTGAAAATATAATTTAAAACAAAATTCACATACTTTCTTTTTCATGATCAAATCCAATTACCACAAAGTAATCTGCAAGTCTAGACATATTTAATTTCCATATTTTTTATGATTTATTAATGATTTTTTAAATATCATTTTGTATCAATGTTTACTATAGTTTTGGGAAGTTGACGATGATGATTGTGTATATGAACAAGTTTTGTTTCTATGAGGTAATTATAGTAGCTATTTATGAAACAAATTTTGATGAGCACAATTATTTTTTTTGCAAATAACCTAAATATTATGAAAGTCCTAAAGTGTATTATAAAATGAAAATAATATTATCAAATACTTATTTTGTAATCACAATTATTTCAAGTATGTTTAAAAATTATGGCAATGGATTTCATTTATTTATTTTATAGGAAGAACTTCAATTTATTATTATTTAGTTTATATTCATTTTTTACACTATTATCTCTCTATAAATTTATTTATTATTAGTTAGTTTTGCTAAACCGCTATATATTTCATTTTAAGGTATTGGAAGTAATTTTTCCTTTTCCATTTAAGGCAATATTTTTCACTTTAATGACAACATATCACCCTTTAATAACAGCATTTTACCCTTTAATAAAGGCATTTTACCCTTTAATAGCAGTTTTTCATTAAAAGATTTTATTTAACTTGCTTCCATGTCTTTTTGTCCACAAATTTTGTAATCAGGTACATTTCCTAATTGTTTTTAAAATTTCATAATTTAATTTTAATATGCTTCCAGAACAAATAGAAGTCTTAAATTTTTAACAATCGCTCAGTCCAACAACCATTGCAGGCTTACAAATTTTCAGACATCAGGC
Organism: Cordylochernes scorpioides; assembly: GCA_030710605.1. Lineage (NCBI taxonomy): Eukaryota > Metazoa > Arthropoda > Arachnida > Pseudoscorpiones > Chernetidae > Cordylochernes > Cordylochernes scorpioides. Next base: position 27,059,331 of record CP092882.1, read on the forward strand.
TGGTCGGGAAAACTGTTGGAAGTAGCGACTTGAATTCGTCAGTGATTATTCAAGACTTCAAAGAAAGAATAAAACCAAATATTAAGGTTTTTATCTGAAACCTCTTTAATATTAAACGCAATTTTTTTATTAATATGCCTATTTATATGAAAAAAGAATATAAATATAAATAAAAGGGTAAGGTGTTGATATTAAAAATAAAGAGAGCATATCCTGATCAAGAGCACATGTGCTTTTTAGATGGCAGAGCGCCATCTAGTGGAACAGAAATCAACTAAACATTGATTTAACCTGTTCTCTGATATTTGGTATTTTTGGTAGGATGGTAGGAGTATTACAGTCTGCTCCACGCTGACGAGCGCCAACAGCGCGAAACGCGTTCTTGGATGGCTTTTCTTGATTTATCAAGAAAATTGGTTGGCCAAATATCAGGAAACAGGTGTAATCAATGTTTAGGTGATTTCTGTTCCACTAGATGGCGCTCTGCCATCTAAAAATCACATGTGCTCCTTGTCAGTATATGCTCTCATTATCTATTTATCTATTATAATTAAATAATTTGTTTGCACACATTTATATTAAACTAGCCTAATGACCCGGGCAACGCCCGGGTTTTACCCTATTAAATGTACCCTATTCAAATATTCGTTACAATTATAAATTGGCGCCGTGGATGTCACTCTTGTGAAACGTCCCGCTCCAAACTTTGTGTCTGAGAAGCGATATTTTTATAGAAAGATGATCTGGCTTTTGTTTTTTAGAATTTTGTTCCTGCATACAAAATATTGAACTGGTTTCACCCGTGGTCTTTTTGGAATTTTTCCCCATATAATTTTGTATCTGATAATCAAACATGATACAGCAATATCGTCATCATCATTTTCTGACTAAAAATATATAGTTTTAATAATTGATTTATATATTTTTTAAAATAGCCTATCGTCTTCCTGTATTCTTCTACCTATAAATGGAAATTTTGGTTTGAATTAGTGAACTACTGCGAATTTGTATACCGGACATACAGACAGACAAACAGACAAACATACAAACATTCATTTTTATATATATACTAGCGGGTGTACCCGGCTCCGCCCGGGTTTTACTCGAGGGAATGTTTGTAGTCTAGTATGTTGATATAATAAATCTATCTGAATATTAGGAAAGGTCAGGTAATTTTTTTGTAGGGTGATGCTCTGAAAAAGAACGCTATAACACTTTATCACTAAACAAATTGGCGAGTCAAAAATATGCAACCTAAACAATCCATTAGCTTTGCAAGATAAGAAAAGAAATAGAGAAATGCATGCAAAATTCCCAACACAAATCAAAATCTTTAATCCTCAGAAGTAATGTATATTAGGTAGTGTGGTGTTTTGCATAACAATAGTTATGTTTTAGATAAATTGTCGAGATATGCAAATAAGGTTTTGCATAGTGTTTGTTTGTTTGTATGTTAATTATTTTTATGTATATATATGTATCATTAAATTGTAAATATTCAGTCATATTAGTGTTATGAGCCAATAAAGGTTTTATCTTTAACTTAGTGGATCTCGGTGACCTGGAGTAGTGTAGAGACACAACAGTGGCGACGAAGGAAAAGTAAGCGAACAATGATGAATATTGAACAGTTCAACCCAAACAATGGAAATGAAATCTCAAGTTATTTAGAACGCTTTGAATCCTATTGCATAGCGAATGATATAGTAAAGATCGTTAAAAAGAAGGCAACATTTTTCTCGCTATGCGGAAGAGAAACGTATAATATAATGTTGACCTCTCCCAAGAATCCATTGGAAACAGAATGGGAGGAGATAGTAGCAGGGATAAAAAAATACTTTGATCCGACGCCAAATATAATAGTGCAGCGTTTTAAATTTGCGAAAAGGCTTCAAATGCCAAATGAAACAATATCTGAATTTATAACAGCTCTAAAGAAAATTGCCGAGAAGTGTGAATTCCCTGATTTGGAGGATAGGTTGCGTGATGCCCTGGTATGCGGTATTCTAAACGGGAGATACAATCAATGCTGTTAATGAACAGTATGCTAACATTTAAAGTGGCTCAAGATATGGCATTGGCACATGAGGCTGCGGTAAAGAACGTTGCAGAAATTAAAGATGGAAAACCTCAGGAAGAAATGAATGTAATGGGAAGAGCTGTTAAGGTGAGACGGAGGAATGAGAAGATTTTTAAATGTTTCCGCTGTGGATACACAAATCACAGAGAAGAGCAATGTTTCTTTAAAGATAAAAGATGTTTTAAATGCCAGAAGTTAGGGCATATATCTAGGGTCTGTAAGAACGGGAACTGGAGGAGCGATCGTAATAATTGCTCGATAGATGAGGAGGCGGAGGCAACTAATGGCCTTTTTAATATAAATCAAGTGAAGGACACAAGTAACATGCGGAATTATATGGTAAAAGTACGGACTAGCGGTCGAGATATGAATATGCTCATTGACTCAGGAACAAGAAAAAATATTATTTCTGAGAAGACGTATATAGAAACTTGGGTGAAGTCAGAAAGGCCTAGAATAGAGAAGGATTCTACCAAGTTGGTGCAATGGAACAGACAGAGGTTATCCATTCTGGGTAAAATAAAAGCCGACGTAAAAGTGAACAAAAGAAGTATCACAATGGAATTGCTTGTGATCGAAGGTCCGGGCCCAAATCTGATTGGAAGGGAGGCGTTTGACCAGATTGGAATTGGTCTTGAATGGATAAGTTATGGCGACAGTGTATGTCAAATCAATGAGGTAATGAATGGAAATGGTATGGCCGCTGCGATGAACGGCAATGGCAATGGAGCTAAGTACGGTAATGGCAATGTAATGGCCGCGGCTATGAATGGAAACGGCAATGGAATGGCTGCTTATATGAATGGTAATGGAATGGCTGCAATGATGAATGGAAACGGAGGCAAATACGCCAATGCAATGATGAGCGGAGCTAATGGAATGGGCGCGGGTTACATGAACGGTGGGGAGGACATGTACAGTGAGGGTGACGGGCTGAGTGTGTACGGCAACCCCGGCGTGGACTTCCCACTTTTCGCCTCGGTGCCCGAGACCAGCTTCCAATGCGGACAACAGGAGCTTCCTGGATACTATGCCGATCAGGAGGGACCCACCAAGGCTGGAGGAAACACCTGGGCCAAGTAGACCAATAAGAAACCGGAGACTCCCCGAATACTTAAAAGATTGTGTAACAAATTGGGGGTGAGAAGATGTGGTGTTTTGCATAACAATAGTTATGTTTTAGATAAATTGTCGAGATATGCAAATAAGGTTTTGCATAGTGTTTGTTTGTTTGTATGTTAATTATTTTTATGTATATATATGTATCATTAAATTGTAAATATTCAGTCATATTAGTGTTATGAGCCAATAAAGGTTTTATCTTTAACTTAGTGGATCTCGGTGACCTGGAGTAGTGTAGAGACACAACAGGTAGGATGAGGTTTATTTTGTTTCTATTACATTACATCATCTTTAAATCTCAAAGCAGAGCAAAACTGGCATACCCGAGACATTTGGCCTATATCGACAGATGAATCAGCTTTATAATCAATATGGGCATTATACTGCAAACCTGAAAACGGCTTATGAGTCCAAAGCTGAATACGCTGAACAGGAACTTGCAGTTTGTGTAGCTGCGACGCGGGCTTCAGAATACCTAAGACGGCGAAGCGCACGACGCGTCTCACTTTGAAGTGGTGTCTCAATAGCTCTAGCATTCCTATATCTCCTGGAAGCAGCCGTATTCCTACCAAGTAAACGTCGGCTGTGGCGAGGCATATTCTGAAAAAAATTTAGATTGAGATTAATAACAAAAGCTTCAAAACCAGCAATTTCTAAACAAAGCATAAAAATTTCCTGTCTTTTTGAGGTAAAAATCAAAATTTTTTAATTTTTATTCAAAATAACCTTCAGATATGTTAAAAAGATTTTAAAAAACTAAAATCATAATATTATTACCAAAAAATTAATGTACAAAACCAGTTATCATTAAAAAGCTTCAAAAATAGACCAACCGCTGGATACGGCAATGAAAAAGCATGCTTTTTTGAGGTATAAAATAGAAATAATTTCTAAAATACAAAATACAACCCCTATATGTTAAAAAAACTATAAATATTCTAAATATAAAATATTTAATCAAATAAATTAAAATATCTTTAAAAAATTTTTGAAAAAGGACTTCAAAAAGACAAATAAATGAATCCGTAAAAGAAATCTCTTGTTTATTTAAAAATATAAATAACCTATTTTTTTAGATACAACCCATATATGTAGAAAATATAATAAATAAACTGTATTTAAAAGATCAAAGCAATAATTAAAAAATTCCATAAGAAAATTTAAAAAAAGGACCTCAAAATGACCCATAATTGAACACAATGAAATTGCTTGCTCTTTTTTTTGCGATTAATAATAATAAAACCCAAATATTTTAAAAAACACAACACCTATCCTTATATATATAAAAATAAAAATGAAATACGAAATCGATGCTTGTTATCGCATCACGCAAAATCTACTGACTCAATCATTATGGAATTTCGCATGTAGGTAGCTGAAGATTTCGTTTAACATATAGGCTATTCAAAAAACTAAAAAAGTTAATGTGCTTTTTTTAAAAAATAAAAAACCAAAAAGCGTTAGTTCCAGTCTTTTACCGCTAGGGCGCAGCACTGGTCGCGACGATAAATGAATTTGATTTTTTTAAAGCATCGGTGGTTCAGTGGTAGAATGCTCGCCTGCCACGCGGGCGGCCAGGGTTCGATTCCCGGCCGATGCATTTTTTTAAAACAATTTTTAAAACTCGTTTATATTATATCTATCTATATTAATAAAATGCAAATTTCATAAGTGGTGTTCGCTAAAAACTTTCGTTACAATGCATCAATTTCGACCAAATTTTCAACATTTATGTAAAACGAGATGGAGCAGGTTTTGCTTAACATCAAAATATTTTTCCTAACTTTAGCATGCGTAACTTCGCTGTTATCGATTAAATACAAAAGAAATCAACAGAGTTAATTTTATTTATATATAAATACAAAAAAAATTCAGCAATTCATTCAACTCAATCTAAAAAAATATTCAAAACAAGCAATTTTAAGATAACACCATATGTAAAACAGTCGGCCAAGAAAACAACAACGATATTACATTTTTCTCACATATTCACACACAATCTTGATTAATAATTAAAACTAATCTTTAACATTGTTTATTATACTTCATAATAGCCGGGTACACATCCGCTAGTATGTTATAAATACCACAAATAATTTGTATTTGAAAGATCTAAATAATTAAATAAAAATTTCTTAAGAAATATTTGAGAAGGGCCTCATAATGACAATCACATAAACATATCAATAAAATATCTTGCATCTTAGTAAAAAAAATAGAAATAACCCAAAATTTGTTTACAAAACAACCCATATATGTGTAAAACACCATAAATAATCTACTTTTAAAATATCTATGCAATTAATTAAAATTTTGTTAAGGTCCTCAAAAAAGACAAAATTGAGCACATTAATAAAATTTCAAGCTTTTTAGTGAAAAAAATTAGAAATAACCCAAATTTTTTTTACAAAACAACCCATATAAGTGGAAAACACCATAAATAATCTGTTATTAAAATATCTAAACAATTAATTAAAAATTTTGTTAAGGTCCTCAAAAAAGACAAAATTGAGCACATTAATGAAATTTCAATCTTTTTTTGTAAAAAATAATATAAATAACCTTAGTCTTATAAAAATACTAACCACGTAAGTTAGAAATAGCATATATAATCTGTATATAAAATAAAAAAGAAATAAATTAAAATTAGCCTAAAAATTTATCTAAAATATAAAATTGATCTCATCAAGTAAGGCTTCAACTTTTTTGGTATAAAATATGAAAACTATAAAATAAAAGTATCTTACCATGTATAAAAGTTATTAAAATATATATAAAAAAGATTAAAACTAATTTTCCAAGAAGCGCAAAAGTGTAAACACTTTTGAAGTGTAAACACTTTAACTCTGTTGAATTTTTTTTTTGTATTTTATCGATAACAGCAAAGTTATGTATGTTAAAGTTAGGAAAAATATTTTGATATTAAGCAAAACCTGCTCCATCTCGTTTTACATAAATGTTGAAAATTTGGTCGAAATTGATACATTGTAACGAAAGTTTTTAGTGAACAACACTTATGAAATTTCCATTTTATTAATATAGATAGATATATAGATATAGATATACCTTTATAGGGGGTCACAAAATATATAAATATATATGGATAAAGCTTTAACATAAAACTGGATAAATGTTTAGTTATTAATATACATATAGACCATATTAAAAAAACATTCCAGGACTGAGCGTAAACTTAAGAGGTGCTCTGTGAATATATTAGAATAAAAAACTACTTCAATTGAATAGCATAAATGCATCGTCAACCTGAGTCCTTTCAACAAACTGTCAATTCTTCTTTATATATTACCATGAACTCAAATAAGCCATCAGGTGATAAATAAGGTCTTCTCACTCTATTCCTCGTCAATCTAGATTTTCCAGTAGCCAGATTTTAGGTTTGTTAGGACACCTCATGACCACTGTATGCCACAACCACCCAGAACCCCACCTAACCTGACCATGTCTCACCTTTCCCCATCTAGCTGCAAACCGCTAGTGATTTTGAGGTGTAGAGATGGAGCCTGAGGCCACCTTCAGCCTTGATAGCAACAAGCCAGGGTCTGAGATGGACTTGGATACCTCTTCCCTGTAGTCAAGCCTCCTGAAATGTGGCGGATGACCTGACCACGCCAAGCTAAGTCTGAGATGGACTCACACCCCTTCCTTGTGGTCGAGCCACATGTCCCATAGTGGATGACCTGAACCCACCAAGCTGAGCCTGAGATGGACTCAGACGCCCCTTCCCTGTAGTCAAGCCACTGACCTATGGTGGTTAACTTGACTCGACCAGTACCAAGCCATACTCCAGCATGCCAATGGGAAAGCAACAGACTCATGGTGGCTGACATCACCATATTAAGGCAGAACACCAACTCCACCACGAGCTCCAAACCTTCCCTTAGCATGGCCCCTGCGCAAGGATGACACGCAAAATCGTGAAGCGTTCCCTGTCATGTTTATTGTATTTTTAAATTGTTTTTATTTACTGCTTTATAAATTTTATATATTTATTTTTGTGAATTTTCTTTAATACTTTTCAATTATTTTATTTTATTATTATTATTTCCTAAAAGATATTTCTTTTTTTTTTACAGAGAGAAAGGTGATATTAGTCTGGGGGGAGGGGGGTGAGTCCAGCAACACTGGGGCAATAAAGCGGAATATTGACATTAGTTTGATTTATTTTTTTCCTGGAAACGAAGGACAGGGGGTTGCTGAAAGCCCTTGGCCGCCCTTTTTTCCAATCCTAGACTTGGGTTGCTGGATGTAGAGGTAGGTGGGGATATGTGGTTGATTTGGCATTATAAGCCTTTTTAGTTTATACATATATATTTTTTAAACTCCTCCCTTTTAACTTATATATATATGTCATAATTTGTACATAACTGGATGCAAACCCGCCCCAATATGTATGCAATGTATGTTTTAAAATATTTTAATAAAGACAAGGCTTAAGAAATCTGGGAGAGAAAGGCCATCAAAGAGGAAGCAATCATTAGCAGGTTTTATTATCCCGGAACTCATAAAACTGGGTTCAAGAACCTAGCATTTCCTGGATCAGGTTAGAACAAGCTAAGAACAAAGAATTAGCAGAGACCCAATGAGAGCCCAGGAGGATTAGTTAGGAACCAATGGGAATCGAGCACCCCTGGAAATTCATCCAATGAGAGCCCGGAATAGTTTTCGTCTTAAATCGGGAACGAATAATAGTCAGTTGGGAGCTGGACAGGATCGAGTTAGCACCTGGACCGCCGTTGAGACCAGCTTGGAGCCAATCCCATCTCCTCAACCAATCAGATAAGTCCCATCTTCAATAATGTGAACAGTTATAGTCAATAGCCAACTCGAACCAATAGCTTCAACTCCTTTTCTCCCTAGATTGCTAGCCTTTTCCAACCCAAACCCTGTGTTTTTTCGTTATTTTCCCCTGTTTGAATACCTTACCACTCAGCAACAACGACTGCGCCCACCACAATTCAACCAATCAACAAGCAACTCAACCCATCAATCCAAAAAGGTATTGTCCCAACGTTACAGTGAGTCGATAAGATTCTACAACAGTGTAATACATCAAATATTACAGTGTAATAACTTTCGAATATTACATATATATATATACTAGCCGAATGACCCGGGGAAACGCCCGTGTTTTACCCGATTGAATGTTTTTATTCAAATACTATTTGTTACAATTATAAATTGGAGCCGTGGATGTCACTCTTGTGAAACGTCCCGCTCCAAACTTCACATGTACATTAGGTCAGCTGGCATTACCCCTCATTTTCACCGCTAGAGGCGCGAGCGAAAGAGCAAATTTGCAAATAACACGACGGATATTCGGGATAGAGACCTGAAATTTACACAAAGAGTTTTTCCAGATTCTACTTTATATACTGTTAAAATATCAGTCATATTAGTTACGTATTGTGGACGTGTATAGTTGACAAACATACATACATACGCTGACTTTTATATATATAGGGATAATAATATAAATGAGTTTTAAAAATTGTAAAAAAGAAAAAAAATGCATCGGCCGGGAATCGAACCCAGGCCGCCCGCGTGGCAGGCGAGCATTCTACCACTGAACCACCGATGCTTATAAGAAATGGCCCTATTTGGGTATTTATTCCATTCACAAAAGTAAACGATGACAGAATTGTTGATGACTCTGATACTTGTATTTATAATTATGATAGCATAATGAATTAGTCAGTATACCCATGGTCTCCAGCGAAGAGGTGTGAATTGACTTTTTGAAAATATACACACATAATTATAAAGATAGAAGCTTCTATAGAAATAAATAAAATAAGCCGAAATAGCTCAGTTAGGAGAGCGTTAGACTGAATATCTAAAGGTTCCTGGTTCGATCCCGGGTTTCGGCATCTTTTTTTAATTTTTAAATTTCTACTTACCGTAACTTGACACGTGACTTAACGTGACAGAATTGTGCATGACGCTGATAACTGTATTAAATATAATCCAAATTGTGCCTTATCACACACTATTTATTTATTTGGATTAGGTCTTATTACCTTGTGTTTATAATCTATGACGTAATGCCGGCGGCGCGCGCCCGTTGGCTGCCGGCGAGCACGTGACCTCCTTGTGCGCGCGCATCCGCGACAGAGGCGGCCGATGAGGAAAGACGGTCGTGACTATATATATTAATTCAAATATTATATATGCGTAATCTTATTTGTTTTTTTTATCTATATTTCTAATGTACATTGAAAGTTTGATTTATTAGACTAAAATAAAATATGTTTAGCCAAAAGGGATTGGTTAATTTCTCCCTTAACAATTATTGCTAGCAGGTACAACATTAGGTCTCTACATATGCCATAGATTAATATATTTGTGGTCTGCTTTTCTACAGCTACTGGAGTCGGAATATTTGGACTTGTAGAGATCAGGAAATAGCTTTAAAAGGTAACGGCAACAGAAAAGGTATAAAAATTAATCCCGATTTTACAGGTTGATCATCGAGTATAGCTTTGCCTTTCTCACACAGTCCAAAGTATCTTCAATTCGAGGTAAGGGGCACACATCTTTCTTGGTCATTTTGTTCAAGCCTCTGTAATCGACGCAAAATCTCCAGAGACCATCTTTGTTCTTCACTAAAATGACTGGTGAGGCCCATGGTCTTTCTAATGGCTAAATGATATCTGCCTCTAACATCTTGTCAACTTCATTTTGAATGATCTTGCGTTCAGCTGACGACACTCTGACACGCAATTTCTGTAATAATTCAATGCTTGGTATCGCTTTGGGATTTGTTTTTCGCGATAACTGGGCTAAAGATTTCTGCATAATCATTTGCAAATCTCATTAATCTCTGATTTTCCTCGGTAAACGTTCTGGTGCAATACAAGACTTGAGGTTGATTTCTGTACTGGTTTGGCCACAAGTTGTAGTTATCATGGGGTGTTAGGAATCATAAATTGTACAAATTCTATGCTCATCCATTTTAGAAATATAAGCAGCACACATTCCAGAGGGAATCAAATTGAATTGCTTGCTATACAATTTTTGACTTAAAGTTCTGCTTTGCCATTATTTGTCCTGGAATAATTTCTTAGATTCCTCTGCAATTAAAGTTTTGATTCCTTTAATTTCAGGCAAGGAGGCTGTAAACATTTTCCTCGTGTTTGGCGGAAACATATGGCTATCTTTAACAAAAAGGTGTTTTTTAAAATATGCCGACTCATCATTAGCTCACTCCGAGAAAGATATTGAGATTGGCCACAGGCAATAATTGCTTTAGATGTTTCTAAGAAGTTCCATTCTAAAATATAACTTCTTGGTTACAGGTAGGAAGAACCAGAAACCCGATTAGCTGCAACAAATTATTAACCTCTATTTTGATAGTATACATTCCAATATTGGGAACGAAAAACGGTTATTGGCGACTTTTAACAATATATTAGGCCTTTCAAATATCACGATGCTTAATTTCAGCGGAATGCGTCAGATATTACCGAATGCGATGCTCTTTTGTGGACTAAGGCTCTCACTTTGCTGCCATTGATGATTATGAGAAGGAAATTGGAATCTAATTCTGATTTCGTCGATGGAGGGTTTTCTTCTCTGGCGACCTCACCTCCTTTAAAGGTCGCGCGAATTAGTTTTTCTGACGCATAGGCTCATGAGAGTGGCTGGAGCGCCTGGTGGGCAACTGTGTTTGGCCTCTTTTGTTTGTTACTCTTCCATGACATGGGTATGGCGAATAACTTCTTGGATTGAGTCTAACAAAACTGTTATTAATTTCCGTTTCCAATTATGTGTATATTGTGGCGTTTGAACATTTTCTCTGTTATAGAAGGTTCTGCCTTCGTTGTAATATTGGGGCTGTCCATTATAGAAAAGTCAGTTCATATTAAAGAAAAAATACGCCTAACCAATAGGATAAGAAAAAATGAAAAAGTCCTGTAAAACAGCCTACCTCACAGCTCGGAGAGAATAATAAAAATTAACACCTAGCAGGACAACACCAGTTGGTACTCTTTCATAGAAAATCTGAATGCCACAGACCAACGACCATGGAAGACATGAAATGCCTCTCTTGTTCTGAGAAAAAGGAAATAATCCTAAAAAAACAATGAACTTAGGCTAACATTAGAGGAGGTAGCTAAGAAACTAGCTGACGACTACGAGAATCAATTAAGCCCAGATCCACATATATCATTTTCCAAACCTACACGCACACATATAAAAGTGGTAAACTACTATGTTCAAATGAACAAGGAAATAGGACTTGAGCAAACAAATCAAAGCAATTATTGAAATTTTGCCATATAAAAAAGCACCAGGAATTGATAAAATACCCTATGACGCAGTTGAATTACTACAAAATCATATACTCAACTTTATTATAGAAATATATAATGCCTAATTAAAGCTTACACATTTGCTTGACAAATGGAAAACATCAATTATCTGTCCAATCCTCAAAAAAGGAAAACCCAACCAAGACCTTGCAAGTTACAGCCCATCTCCTTGATAAAAGCCATATCCAAAATATTCAAAAGAATAATATTGTCACATAGAAATTATAAAAGACAAACTTCAGAATGACATGGCAATTTATTTAAGAAAAGAACAAATTCAACATTTTTAAGATATAAGATAAGCAACGAAGGAAATTTACAGAGTAGCAAAATATAAATAATATAAATATCAAAAACAATATAATCTGTATATATAAAATGTAATAAATACTTTGCTGCAAAGATCCTTCCCTATTGGAGCTGTAACCCACAGATTGCAAGTGTTGTAGATAATGCAATGGATCTGACTTGCTTCTGCTATGGATTCCCTCGGAGTTTTGGAACTCTGTTCCTAGTAGCTTTGCGCCCTTTCTTTTGCGGTGTGAAGAGCGGCTTTGTCGTCAAATCGCCTATAGAGACATCGTCATCTCGAAAGAAAGACTTGGCTTTTACACGGAAGTAGAATCCTGGAGCTAGTCTCGGAATTTGTAGATCACAGCAACATAGGCCTCGAGGTCTTCTCGGCGATTGTCAGTTTGTCTTTCCTAATCTACCCAGTATCTCCACCAAATGTAACTATAAAATTTGGAAAGACAAACTTTAGGGGACGCAGCAATTTATTTAAAGCACAAGCAAAAACTAAAATTGATAAAATATAAGAGAAGCAATGAGGGAAGTTTACGTAGAGTAATAAAATCTATAAACATCAAAAATAATAATCTGTTAATAAAATAATAAATACTTTAATACAATATTCTCCAACAAAATACAAAATTAAAGAACCTATGAACAAACTAGTAATTTCAGATATCGATACTAAATGGAAGGAGTGTTTGGTATCTAGGGGTAACCCTGGACCGGCATCAACCTTCCAAAATCATATTGGAAACAGAAAAAAAATTAGAAAAGCTGCACAACACAAATTATTTCTACTTCTAGGCCAGAGGAGCAAACTATCTGTTTAGTTTATTCTGAACATAGGTGGCAGAAGGCGGCGCGCGGCGGTGAAAGAAAGAAGAGCTACGTCATCGCTGACCAATGGGAGGCCATCTGGCTGCACCGCCAGAGGGAGCTCGCCACCTTCTCGATTCTTAGCACGGTCGCCACTAAAGAACAAGGCCTTTAAGCTGCGGCTTTAAATCTTTTGTAAATTCGTTAAATATTTATTGTGAAGAAAATTGAAATAAATTCATTTGTAAAGCTTGGGATAATTGTCTGACCAAAGATAAGTACATTTGTTTCTTTAAGCTATTATAAAACATTCTATTCAATTAAGGCCTAACGAGAACAAATTGTTTTGTTAAAATTCATTCTGCTTTTCCTCCTTGCGTATTTGCCAAGTGGGAAACAAAACACTATCTCTAAACTGCAAAAGAATAATTCACACATCGATACTGAGACCTATTCTCATCTATGGCTATCCAATTTTTATTACAACATCTAAAACCCATCTAAAAATACTAGAAACATTTGAAAATGGAATCATTAGAAAAATAACAGACACATCATTATTTCTCAGAAAAAAATACTAAGGAACGATTTCTAGATTGAAAATATCCAAGAATACCTTATAAGACAATCTATCAACTTCTATGAAAAATCCTAAAAAATTAAAAACCCCACCTTTAAGGATGCTACGAACAACAAATGTGACACAAGGGAAAAAAAAGGAACTTAAGATCGAAACAACTTTTATTTTAATTAAGCCAAAATGATGAAGAGTGGAAGAGAAGAAATGCACTTCAAATATCAAGCAAGCCAAGAAAACCTCTATAAAAAATATTCCGGACCTAGACACATTGATACCATAACATAATTGTAATATAATTGTAAATGAACCATTGTATATACCCCCATTTATAAATATTTTGAATATGATGAACTGGGTTTCTCTTTTTGAGCAGCATGCGTACCCAATAAAGTTATTTTGAACTGAACTGGATAACACTACTGAAAACCATTACAAAATTTTGTATGATAATAGTTGGAGGAAATTGATATATAAAATAATTTAAAATATATCTCTTAAAGTGTTGCTTTGTCATCAAACTGAGTACATTAATTTATAGACAGATAATAGATGGCACTTAGTTTAAGCGTCTACTTTTAAGGAAAAGGCGACCTTTATTTTTATAGTTGAATATATAAATTAATAAAAGTCATTCAAAGCCTAAGTTAAATAAATACCAAACTAATTTTGCATATTTTAAGAGTTATAAAATGATTATAATTATTATATACTAACAAAATTACCCAGCTTTGCTCAGCTTCTTCCAAAATGAATATTTGCCAGATGAATATTGTTTTAAAAAATGGTATTCATTACACGAATTCACTATTTTATATAATTATTTTCAAGCGTTTTATTCTGGCGTTTTCCTGCAGGAAATGCTGGCAGAAGGCCCTCAGGTGCTGCGCGGCCCGCGTTGAGAGCGCTAGGGCAGGCGGGCAGTTGGAGAAGTCACTGACAGTCACCTGTAGCCAGCGCTTGGGAGCCAAAAGGTCTGGCGGCCTCAGAAACTTGTTTTCGCCATGAATACGCGGGAACCTAAGGCTAGTGGAACGCAGAACCCGGTGGTCCAGCTCAAGGACGTTTGAGGCGGCCTCCCAGAGACTCAGTAGCCTCCTCTTCCTCCGCGATAGCCAGATGTTTGGAGCCGGCGGTGTCAGCCATGCCCGGCTGCAGACCAGCCAAGAGTAGCCGTTGCGGAGCCGCGCAGCCGAAGCTGGCCTGCAATGTCAAGAAGGCGGACGCCACCTTCGGAGACTGGACGAGTCAGGATGCGCCCGGGGAGCCACGATAATCGGCTCGTACCTCGCAAGAAACGCGCCAGTCGCGTCTGCAGCCGGCCGATGATGGTGTCAGGTGGAAGGTAGCCGTGGAGGCGGTGAAGGATTCAACCAGGACCAGTCTGTTGGCCGCGCGGGCACGACCCACCAGCGACAGGCCGCGAGTGAAGGGTGACCATCTCGCGATGGCTTTCTGCAGCAGCCCCATCAGGTGGAAGGCCTGAAAGGCATCTGCAAATGTGCAACCCAGGATGGTCAGCGACTCGGACTTCCAGGAGATTCCTAGAGGAGAATCCGTACCGTATTTCCAGGAACCGCACCAGAGCTCGCAGCTCTTGATGAAGTTGACAGCCATCCCGGAGGCAATGCGGAACTCTTCGATATCATCCGCCTCTGCGAACACGCTACCGCGGCCCAAGATCCTCTCAAGTCGAGGCAGCAGAGGTCCAACTCCGATACTGAAGAGCGCGGCGCTGAGACGGCTGCATTGCCTCACCCCGTTGAGAAGCGGGAAGGCCTTGGTGTAGACATTCCGACCCGGATGGAGTCGTCTGCTTCCCGTAGAAGACAGCAATCCACCTCAAGAAGGTAGATAGTAGGCCCAGATTCTCCAGCAGGGCGAACAGGTAGCTCTTGCTCAGGGTGTTGAACGCCGACTTCAGGTCAAGAGAGTCATGTCTGGATGCCCCAGCGGACACTCGCGCAATGTTCCAGGAGGATGACTGTCCCGGAATGGCGTAGGCCTGACATTGGTGCACGAGGTCTGGCAGATATCGACGCAGTGGGGCCATGAGAGGCTTATAGGGCGAAACGACTGTAGACCCGGACCACCTTTAGAGATAGAGATACATTTCAGCCATTTTATTGACATCTAGTTAACTATACAATATGAACAAATAAATAAAAAATAATTAGAATTTTTATTATGATATATGAGTGAGAAAGGATCCACCATCTTAATAGGGTCCTCCTCCAGACCAGGAGGGGGTCTTCTTGGATCCCCTGCAACTCCAGGGCCAGGAAGTGCTTATATATACAACGCGAGGATGGCCAGGGAGTTGCCCTCCAGGCCATGCCTGAAGATCCAGCCTTGTAGGTCAGGGAGCTGCTGGATGATGGTAAAAGCCTCCACGATGACAGGCCTGATCGCCTACAGGATCAGTAGCGGTGGGCTAGTGACAGTTCTCCGGACCCACAGGTGATGCAGGACTCCCGGGCTGAGGCGGTATGTGCTGGATGGGGGAAGGGCATGCAGGGCCAGTCGTACTGCTACGTCGGCGTTGTGCCCGGAGAAATCACACCTGCGAAACGATGACCAGGCGATGGTGACGGGCAGGTCGACGTGGGGCTGCCATCGACTGAAGAGATGGAAGATGGGTAGAGCAGCCAGGCGTGGGCGCTCTAACATGCGGCGGGCGGTGCGGGTGGCCAGTCGCTGGAAGGGCGTAACCGTTCCGCGAAGCACGATAGCTTCGTCGACACCGTTGACCCAGTAGGATCCGCGGCAATTATTCTATGAGTCGACTGGTGAACCGTGACAGATCAGCTTCGTCCGCAGCGCGCGTGACGCGAAGAAGGGGGGACCCATGGCCGATGAAATTTCCATCCCGAGCTCCCACCGACTACGAGGCGGCGAGGAGATCGGGGGACGGAGAAATCTGCAGCCTCAGATGATGGTGAGATATAGAATCTGGTTCCGAGGCAGCACCCTGTTGTTTAGGATCAGTATCTCCGAGGCGGCCTCCTAGACTCCGAGCAGCAGTCGACGTCAATTGGAAGCTAGGTCCCGGCTGGGAGAGAAGTCAGCCACGCACCACTTTCGGAGAGCCAAGATTAGGCGCTTAAACCTTCGCGCAACGCATTCCGCACCCCCTTGAGGCAAGTCAACCGCATCTGCGTGCAGAGGTCAAGAAGGCCAAAGTCACCCAGAGAAACTGGTCTAGATATAAGGCAGCCGGCAATCAAGCGGTGAGATCAGGACTACAGATAAACCGCACCAGTGAGCCTGCAACTTGTAGATGGAGGAGTCGTTCGTTCGGGATGCATCCGTGGAGGTGGTGCATGAAGGAGGAGAGCACCAAGCAATTGGCGGCTCTAGCCCGACCGACGAGGGAGAGACTGCGGCGGGTGAAGGGAGCCTATCTTTGGAAGGCCGCGTCCAAGAGATCCAGAATATGTTCTTCCTTCATGGCGGCTGACACTCTAGGCCGGATGTCACAGCCCAGCATTCTCAAACAGGTGTTTGTCCAGGAAATTCCTAGGTGAGTGTCGACGCGGGCACGCCAGGCGCCGCACCAAAGTTTTCCTAATGGCGGATCATCAGCACGATGTCGGTGTAGGCGATGACGTTGCTTTCGCCGAGAGCTCTCTGGAGGCGAAGAAGGAGCGGAGTGGTAGCGAGGCTGAACAGCGCGGCGCTTATGGCGCAGCCCTATCTCACGCCGTTTAGGAGTGGGAAGGCGGCAGTGTGGTGCTCTCCAATCTGGACGGCCGCATTCGCCCCGGCGAAAAGGAGTTGGATCCACCTGATAAAGGCTGGCGGCAGGCCCAAGATGACCAGGAGCGACAGCAGGAATCCTCTCTCCAGGGAGTCTAAGGCGGACTCCAGGTCTACAGGTCCAACCGCCTGCGGCAACCTCCCCGCAGTTGCCATCTCGACCTCGTCCCTGACCGGGAGTGAAGTTCCAGGAAGGAGACCTCCTGGATATAGCATAGTTCTAGAAGTCAATCGCCAGCGTAGGGAGGTTGGGCTTAAGACGTCGTAAATGTATGGTAGCGAGGACCCTATAGTGTGTAGAGGGCAGGGTGATGGGGCGAAAACCATTTAGACCAGGACCACTGCGGGCCTTAGGGACCAGGAAAATGGAGCCGGGGCGTTTAGAAGATGGTAAGACGCCGCGTACCAAGGAAGCGGCGAACACCCTCCACAGAAGAGCCGAGAAGAAATCCTCATACGCATAAAGGATCTCGCAGGGCAATCTGCTCCATACCGGGGGTTTTTCAGTGGGAAACGTGCGTATGGCTGCTGCTATTTCCTCCTTGGAAATGTCTAACCCGTGGAGAGGATCGCCTTATTCGAAGATGATAGGGGTGGTGTTTCTCGCGATGAAGTTATCTACCTCGGCAAGGTCGTGAGCAAAGCGGTGCCCGAAGAAGAAGAGCGCCCTAGAGTGTAGCTCGCGGTCACCTATAATCTTTCCATCTTCGTCCCTGACGATGGTTGCTACACGGCGGCGGAAGCGAAGCGCACGTCCAAGGTCTTGCAGCGATGGAATGTCGGCCTCCGTCGACGAGGCCTCGAGCCTGGCCCTGATATAACGGTTGGCTAGGATAACATATTCTTCATCTGACTCAAAGCGAGGAGTGTGGAGTGACCTTATCTCCACAAAGATTCCAACCATCACATTGTTCCATCCCGACGGCCTACTCGACGTCCTCGATGTAGGAAGATAGATGTTCAATAGCAGCCACTGACCTCGGCACAAAAGCCACACTGGATGATCCCGTAGAAGGAGGAAAGCCTATCTGAAGGAGGATGGCACGGTGTTCTGAGAGACGGTAGGAGCAGGTGCAGTAGCTCCTTGCCCTATTCACTAGCACGGCAGGAAGGAGTATCTTATCCAGCCGACTGCTGTGGATCCGAAGCCCGAATTCGACCACTCTGGTTGGAAGGTGGACCGAGCCAAAGAAGTTGGCGACATCTGCCAGCGTGGCTTCCCCCAAAATATTGGGGAGAGCTTTCATAGAGGCTTAATCTGTTGCTCCGGCAAGACCCCCATCGCTGTTCAGGTCGCCCACGACCCAGGCATTGTCCTGGACTTCTTTTTCCTCGATGATCCTCAGCTACTCGAGCCGCTCATGCAGAGCGTAGGACATGTGACAGTTGATTACGGCCATCTTCTGGCCGTAGACATCGAGGTTGACTTCGTCGATGCATCCCCGCCACAGGACGCGATGTTGCAATAGGGTGACGCCCGGCACGTAGAGGCAGGTGGGGCTGGAGCCCCTGGAGGCTGCAGGCGGGGCGACGATGGCGCTGTAGCCGAGGCAAAGATCTTGAGCGTAGTCCAAAGACTCTTTGTTTATTTCCTGTATGAAGGCGACGTCCACATGGTGTTGGATTTTAAAAATGGCAGAGCTCTATACGCCTGTCACGAGCGGCGAGCCCTCGCGCGTTGAGAGTCACAACGCTGAGGTTCATTGGGAGCTCGCAGGCAGTTTTATAGCGACCGCGAAACGCTTGTAGAAGGGTGAGTAGGACCCGGGATTCCTCGCCATCAGGTGCCGCACAAGGCTATTGACCCCGGACCTTTGGGTGTCTGAGATGGAGGCGAGGATGGAAGCGAGGGCCTCCAGGACAGATTCCCTTTCGAGCACCGGCATCTCTGTCTCTGAGAAGAGAGATCCCGGCACATGCTCGGGGAGAGCATCCAGCTCACTTTTTGTCTTGATGGACTTTCCAAGAGGAGTGAGGTTGATGGAATTCTTTTGATCCTGCAGCACGTTTTGTGTCTTGAGGTCAGGGCTGCCCTTCTCGACAGACTTCGCGGCCGTCGGGCGAGGAGATGCTGGAGACAAGGAGCAAGAGCTATCTACATAGATGCTGCTGGCATAGGAGGAGCATGTGGATCCGCGGCGGATGCAGTGGACGCAGTGCTGGACTTGTCTGCGCCTGTGTTTGAGGGTGCCTACTCAGACGCATCTGCAGGAGGCAGTTGGTCCTACGGTCCCCCTGCCTCTGGCACCGCGAGCACTTGACTCTGTACGCGAGGAAAGCCGGCCGATCCCCTTTGTGGTTAATGTTGAGGCGCGTTGGGAACCTCCACAGCTTCACACCCTCGTTCAGAAGGATGAACAATTCCCGACGTCCATCCTTCATTGTGAAGCCCCCGACGTTGTTGATAGATGTACTCGCCCTTAAGGCCACAGAGCGGCGATGACCAATGCATCCTCCACGACGATCAGGTTGGTAACGACGAGTCTCTCCGCCCGTCTGCGGAAGGGGAAGTACTCAGGCATGGTCTCCTTGATTTCGAGGCCTTCATCGATGAAGCGCGTCGCGAGGGCCTTGGTGGCGAGGCCAACCAGGAAGTGACCGTTCATCTTGGTGAGCTGGATGATGTTGTTTCCTCCCACCAGATTGTCTAGCGCCCGAACATACTGGAGCTGATTGAACTCAGGGCAGTGCTCAACATAGACGCACTGGTCTAGGGTGCTCATGGCCTGCTGTGCCCTTGCTTCGGCGATGTTCTTCCGTGTCGCCTTGATCTCCTGGGCGAATGGGTGACGTCTGGCTGAGAATCCTCCCCGGGTGGCTTTGGTGCTCTTTTGAGCTGGTGCGCCAGGTCCTGACTGCGCCTTTGGAGCATGATGCGAAGTCGATGTCCATTGTCTTTTTCGCTCGACCTTGGTGAAGGGTGTAGGGTCGTTGATGGTATCTTGGTGCTCCATGGCCTCAGCTTATTTCAATATCCGACTGTTATCAGCGCTGGGAGCCTTAGTTGGAAAGCAAAAGATATCAGCGCTGCCGAATTTGCATGCCTATTGTCAGCAATAGGAAGATTTGCATATGTAGTATGCAATATTATCTTAAATTTTCCATTGCTGATTTCTCAGCTCCAGGTTTCTCAATCTAAACAACATTCATAGAACCCCTTGAAAAGGAGGTTGAGGGCTTTCAGTCAATATGCCATATATATTTGAAAGCTGCAAAATATATGCCAGACCAAAGCAGCGAAAAACGCGGAGCTCGCGCGCCGAATGGCAGAGAGAGAGAGAGAGATAGCGAATATTTTAAGATTTTAAAATGAAATTTCAATGTGTAGCAATGGCATTTGAAAATATAATATAAATTGTGAGATTTTGAAACTACATTTAATGTAGATACCGATATTCAAAAGAAATCAAAAACAACATTTAATAATTATATACAAGCAAATTGAATTAAATAACACACACATTTTTTTCAATTTAAAATTATATTTAAACTCCGCGCATTCTACCCCCAACTTTTTTATATCCATTTTTTTTCTATTTCACTATTATAAATTTTTCACAAATGACTGAAAATTAATTTTATATCAAAATGTCGAGTTCAAAAGAGTTTTTTGAATTAAATAGATATAAAATGACATTAAATAGGTATTCAAGTTTTTTTTTTGCATTAAATGTAGCTTGTATTCAAACCTTTTATTAATTTAACCTTCAACATTCAAACTTTGATATTTAATAAAACTTTAATATTTTGTTTTACAATCTTAAATTATTCACGCGCGAGAGATTTATAAATATAAAATATTTATATTCTACCAAAGAGATATATTTATAAGCCAGGTTCCTGGAGCGCAGAACACCAACTTCCCGGATATTCTACCATAAAATGTCGTTATTAAGCTTTAAAATTGGCTTCTTAAGAGTTCAACACCTTAAATATACCCAGAAATAAAAATGTCTCTATTTTAGAATAAAAATATGTACTTTTTAAAATCAAAAATGATTTTAACAAAATGTGATAGTGTAAAAAATTGAAAAGAAAGCATTCAATTATATTTCAAATTGTAATTTCTATAATGAACAAAATTGAAAAATAGAAAATACAAAGCTCCCAATACTTCGCTGATTCAAATATTCTGTATATATATATATATATTTGACCATTGTTTTCTAAGTTATCATTTACTTCACTTTTTTTTTCAATCATCCCTCTTTTTCTTCCGCATAATTTTTATCTGACCTTAATATCATTCAAAACTTTTTATTCAAAAATGTCCAAGCACATTAAATCTGTTCAGGTATTTTAGTTATTTTATATATATTTTTTATTCCATGTCTCCTTTAAATAAATAATATACATTATTAAATAATTAAAATGTTAACCGGTCGTCTTTAGTATTAATGATTTACTATATAGCTAAAAATACCATTTGTGTGAAAAATATGCTCTTTCGGATTATATTAAATAAAATGGATTATATTAAATAAAATTCAAGAAATTTTTATTTTTAACCTCTTTTTTTTCTCTTCAGTTTTAACATATATTTATATTTTTAATTGAGAAAATAACAACATATTTAATTCCATTAAGAACTACCAGTAATGAATAAACTTCTGATTTCTCCCACATTTATTTTTCCCTAAACATAAAAATAAAAAAAAAGGCAAATTGACCTATTTCAAGATTTCATTAACATTTTGCAGTATTTGTATTCTACAGTCCATTCAACAGCCACTGAGTCTATATTATAAATTTGAGTTATTCGAGCTTTCGGGCAAGTAAGCCCTTCTACGGGAGAAAATGCATTACATGATTAATACGCCAATAAAATATGATTTAAAATTAAATAAAGTCCATTCACTGTTTACATTTGTTTTAAGGCATGAACAACGCGGGCTTCTGTTGCGCGTGCTTCACTTGAGGGTTATGGGCTGGGCTCAGGGAATATAATGTTAGAAATTTCCGGAATATCTATTCTTCTGTTAATGCTATTGTGCCTTCTGGTTATGATGGATTCTATTATAAGTCTCTGTAGTCTATTGGGGATGTTGGAGTAATGGGTCTTTGGTTCTGATAGGGAGAAAGAATGGCCTGTTTCTCTTAAATAAAAAAAATATTTTTAAAAGAAACTTTTCTCTGGAGGCTTTATGTTTTTATTTTAATACTAGCGGACGTACCCAGCTTCGCCCGGGTTTTACCCGAGTAAAGGTTTGTCTAACGAATCTCTCGATAAAGTGAACATTTTTTCCCGGTCCCTTGAAAAATACTTGATAAGTTGAATAAAATCAATATTAATTGGTTCCCTCGGTAATTGGAAGCTAAAGGAATAGTATCTTACCTTGGAATTGTATCATTATTCTTGTATGGATGTACCCGGCTTCGCCCAGGTTATACCCGAGTAAAGGTTTGTCTAACGAATCTCTCGATAAAGTGAACATTTTTTCCCGGTCCCTTTAAAAGTACTCGATAAGTTGAATAAAATCAATATTAATTGGTTCCCTCGGTAATTGGAAGTTAAAGGAATAGTATTTTGCCTATGAATTGTATCATTATTCTTGTCTCAAATAAATTGCCGTGTCACCCTGAATTTTGTCTTCCCTAATTTTCTACATTACAAAATCATCGTATCATCATGATAATATTTAGAGCAGATTGTTGAATTATAACAGATAAATTAGAATATTTATCTTGAATATTTTTAGGCGAAAAGTTATTTCAAAAATTTTATTTGCTAGAAACCTTCCCAGTACTATACTAAATAACTTCCCAAAGTTTCATGGCGTTCCAATGAGTGGTTTGGTCAGGCATAAAGGACAGACAGACACACACACACATACATTCATTTTTATATATATATAGACTAGCGGATGTACCCGGCTTCGCCCGAGGTTTTACCCGAGTAAAGGTTTGTCTAACGAACATTTGTTAAAACAATTCTCTATAAACTTATAAAAAAAAAAAAAAAAGATATATTTTGATAATTTGAAACTCGTAAATTTGAATCTCTCGATAAAGTGAACATTTTTTCCCGGTCCCTGTGTGCCGTGTCATCCTGAATTTTGTCTTTCCTAATTTTCTACATTACAAAATCATCATTTTATCTAGTGAACATTTTTTCCCGGTCCCTTGAAAAATACTCAATAAGTTGAATAAAATCAATATTAATTGGTTCCCTCGGTAATTGGAAGTTAAAGGAATAGTATCTTTGCCTTGGAATTGTATCATTATTCTTGTCTCAAATAAATTGCTGTGTCATCCTGAATTTTGTCTTTCCTAATTTTCTACATTACAAAATCATCGTTTTATCTAGTGAACATTTTTTCCTGGTCAAATATTTGCCGTGTCATCCTGAGATAATCTTACTTTTGATAAATAATATTTAAGATAACAAACTTAGTGATAAGAAAACTTGTTATCATTGTCACAATGGGGGCGCTGCTTGCGAGTTAAATCTACAAATCTGCAAATAACTCTAAGGATATTCAAGATATTCATGAAATTATTTTTCAAAAACCTTCCCGGTGATATACCTAATAATATCCCAAAATTTCACGGCGATTGGATGTATGGTTTTTGAATCTATAGAGTACAGACAGACATTCAATTTTATATATATAGATTAATTCAAGGGATTATTTTATTGAATTGAGTTATTTATATTAATTTTTTAAAATAAAAAAATCATTTAAAAATTTTAATTTATTTTTTAATTTAATCTAAATTGAGCTTTTTAAATAATAAAAATTAAAGAAAGGAGTAAAATAATTTATTTTATATACAATTTTTCTCTATTTTTTTAATTTTTTAATTTTAGAGTGTATTAAATATATATATATATATACAAATGCACCCACATACTATTTCGACAGTGAGTAAAGAGTAAAAGGGAAGAGATATTCATTTCAGTGGACCATTGTATTATTCCGCACTAAGCCTACTCACAGTAAACAAAAATAGTTCCTTTTCTAAATCAACATAACCCAAACAAACCAAAACCAAACTACACTAACAGCCTATCTGAACCTAACCCAACCAAGTCTATTGAGATTCTTAGTGGCCCCTTACCACCAGTGGTCTGCAGAAATAAATATCTCAATGTAAAAGGTGAAGTAAAAGGTAAATATTATCTCAGATAAACTATATACACTTATCCCCCGATTTACACTGTACTTTTTTTTACACGTTTTCGCTTTTACACGGTTTTCCAAATAAGTTTTTTTTTTTGTTTTTATCACACTATACTAAATGCTACTGTGATTGAACACATGCTCTGTGTACACATCTCACGAGGAATCCCGAGCTTATGTGCTGACTACATATTTTAACCTGTCAATGCATTTTATTTTTATTTCTGTGTACACCTATCCCCCGATTTACACGTTTTTCTCAGGAACGTATCTACCGTGTAAATCGGGGGATAGGTGTACATATCATAATACTCAGAAATAAAGAATTCCTGTGTTGAAGTATGAGGAAAGGGAAGATAAAATAACTGGGTCAAAGCAATCTCTTGGTCACCAGATATCCATCCTTTCCCCTGGGGATCTTCCTCAAAGTGGTTTAAGAGCAGCTGGGTGATGATCAGGGGACAGTTGCACTGAGGTGATCTCACCCCGAGTTGTTTCCAGAGTGGCCCTCAAACCTACTCTCTTTCCTCACCGATCTAGCCCACATGGGTTTTTGCTTCTGGATCCTTTCTCCTGTGTCGCCTCACCACTAACCATACTCAAGGACACCTAATTGCAGAGTCAAAGTGCCTATTAGGGAGAGGTGTTCTCTTACCGGAGAGATACTAAATAGGATAAATGGTAATTTTTCAAATGAAAACTGTCATTTGTAGAAAGGTGTCCTCTAACGGGAGTGTCCTTAATAGAGGTGCTACAGTACCACGACGGCTTCACCACATACACACATTACATATAGATAAATATTTAAGCTTAAGATAAAAAGATATAAAAAGTTACTAGATGACCTATTGAAGACACACACACAATCAAGGAAAAGTAATTTATTTAATATACAGTATAAAGCAAGGTGATATGGCACAATTGGTAAAATTTCTCATTCAGTACTTTTGTCTGAAGATGGTAACAACGCTGTTACCGAAACGTCACACACTATTTATTTATTTGGAGTTGGTCATACTACCTTGTGTTTATAAAGCAAGGCGTTAGAATAGCAATGAAAGGTGAGGAAAGTAAAAGGGACTATAACTATAAAAAGGAAACATGTACAAACAAGTTGGCTGTTGATTGGTCGGTCATTCTCTGAATATTTTAAATTTTATTTCATTTTAAAGCGCTATGTCCTCCTAGGGACACTTGCACTGTCATACATGTATGCCTTTACATTTGTCTATACATATATATTAACACAAAGCAATAACGCGACCTCTATACATATAAAATGAAAGGATTTAAAAGCACAAATGTTTCTTTTATACATAATACAAACTTTTACTGTCCTTCCTGCGATGAAAAAAATATATTGGGAGGGCTTGACTCATCAGTGGTGAACTCTCCCACTATATTTTTTCATCGCAGTAAGGACAGTAGAAGTTTGTATTATGTATAAAAGAAACATTCGTGCTTTTAAATCCTTTCATTTTATATACATATATATATACAATAATTTTAGGCCATGAATAGAATAGTCATATGATGTTATCAATGGGAAAGAGAAAAAAGACCTGTGTACAAAATAAAGAAGTGTCTGGTAATATGTACAATAAGCATAATATAAATTATCAGTGTCATTCTCTAATCAACTATCATACAAGATGGTTAGACAAGAGCTGGAATGACATGGATGTTTTACACATACACCATCCATTGATTGGTAGGGAAGATTATATGGTTCAAAATTATGCTAGACCCAAATTTGCATCAGCTGCTGGCAATTTTATATTTATTTTATAAAATTGAGGACCCTCAAATTTGCATTCTTCCAGTTTGATGTGATCTGAAAGGATGAAAATTTGAGCCCATCTGGTCCAAAGTATTATTTTTTGTGAGTAGATTGTTTATTAGATTACAATTTATGTGTTGTTCTGACAACCCTACATAATATATAGAAGGCATCATTGTTAAGGAATAAAAAATTCATCAAATATTCACTTCAATAGATGGCGCCAGCATTATTCAGGAAATGCATTTTTGTAATCTTATTACTGATCTCAATCCCTTTTGATATTTTTGCCTCTCCATCCTGTCTAATCCTTGGCAACTGAATGCCATGATTTCATAAATACATATGACACAATTTGGATTATAGATTATAACACCAATACCACATTTGGGTAATAAGACCCAAATTCCAAATAAATAAATAAATACAGTATAACCTTGTTAATTCGACACGCGCAAATTCCGACACTCTACCTTAATTGGACCATATTCTGATGCCCCGACCTCCGGCCTATCAAATTATAAACCGTAGTTCGACAGTATCGATAATACGACAGTTTCGATAGTTCGCCCATTTTAAAATTCGAATTTTGACAGTTGAATGTTTTTTTACATACAACTTTACCGCTAAAAAGGTATTACGTCGGCGGCAAGCGGCGACGATCGGCGGGCACCGATAGAATCGCGCCTGCGCACTTTTGGTTTCTGTTAGTTTTAAGTTTCACTTTGCGGTGATGTTGCGCAATGTCGCGAGTGTTATTGTTTTTTTTTTTTTACACAGTAGTTTAGGCTTCATGCACTAATTAATAATATTATTTTCTTTTTAATGAAGAATGAGAAATTTTACTACACTTGTTTTGGTTAGTTTCTCTGAGAGTATTAGAGTAACTATTTAAAACATGCTGTGGTAATATATTAAATAATTCATTGATACAAAAATTGAATGTTACAATATTATGGAAGACAATTTTCCAAAATGATATTCAAGAGCTCTAGAACCAAATACAGACTTGTGAACAAAGTTGTCTTTTGGAGGTAAGTTGTCAATCAAGGCTACTGAAGACTGCCTTAGGTTGGGAATCCTCCTAGTTAAGAGAATTGACCATCTGCCCAGCCATTTGGCCACCACAGGTTTAGATGGCATTCTCTATTGTTCCACCCATTGTATTGGAGCTTTGCGCAGAGGCAATATTGTAGCCAGTGGGGAGCTTCCGAGGCGCGATTGTTGCTAGTTGAAAACTTTACCCACCCATTCATTGTATTGTAGTAGTAACATATGCTTTATATATATGTTTAAAGATACAATAAAATGTTTAGTTATAAAATTTAGTGTTTTAGATGAATATGTTACCTGTAGACTACAGCTGCCTACATCTATGTTTGTGCAGGGCATCATTGCCATGGTGACCGGCGGAGCATCCGGACTGGGCAGAGCCACAGTGGAGCGGCTGGTGTCCCAGGGAGCTCGGGCAGTAGTACTCTGTGATCTGCCCATTTCTGATGGGAAGGACATTGCACAGTCACTCGGAGCTGACAAGTGTGTCTACGCCCCCACAGATGTAAGTTGTGCCATCTCTGGTATGGAGGTTGTTCTCCAATGTCATGCTCAAGTATGACAGCCTTCCATGATGTGACCCTCTCTCTGTATAAGGGCATCCAAGACCCAAATTCAAGTTGATGATTAAAGTTATCTCTCTGAGCTGATAATCAAGCTTGTTATCTTCTTCTTTCTTATCTCCACTTAATCCTATTAGGTTATCAAGTTGTGACCCTTGATGGTGTCTGTTTGACAATCATGACTGGGTGCAGTAGAATGCGTCTGCCTTTATCATTAAGACTGGGAGCACTACTCAGTGGCAGGCTGAATTAGCTCCAAAAGAAATGGCCGCCTCTGACATGAGGAACAGACGCCATGTGCAGCTGCTCCTAACAAAGAGTACAAACGCGGCTCATCTTGTATCCCTGGATTAGGAGCCCTTACAGGGTACTATCAGCCGAGCCAGCTGAGCCCAGGTTTTTTACTGAGCTTGTTACTGCTCCCCCTCTTCCTTTTTCATCCAGGCTTGGGACCGGAAAAGGCGGAGCTAAGGTTGTTATGAATTGGAGGAATGAAAAATTGATCCATAGAAGCATAGGGCGCCTCTCCCGTCAAAATCTGACGCCATCTATATCTATGGATCAATTTCCTCCCGGCAAATTTTTCCATCTATATTCTAGCCATAGATTTGGCCCAGCCACCTTGCCAGCAAAACACCTCTTTGGTAGATTGTGAAGATTCCATTAGATTCCGTTTGGATCTCATGGAATAAAGTCTGCCCTAGACTGACGAGGGCCATTAGCCCGAAACCATGGTCTCTAGGTGGACACTTCTCAGTTTGCCAAAGCTGGTGTTGTGGCTTTGTCACCGACCCGAAGCCACTAGTTGCGGCGACGGTCAATAGATGGCGTCAGATTTTGACGTTTATTTTGACAGGAGAAGCGCCCTATGCTTCTATGGATAAATTTCTTCCCGGCAAATTTTTCCACATAATACTATGTACAATGAATATGGTGCCTCTGCCACCGCTGGTGGAGAATTGCCCTCCAGCGACACTACACAGAGACAGAATAGAATTAACTGCCTCCTACACATGAAGGAATCTTTGTAGAGTTATGATAACCAATCCTATATCTCTATTAAGTGTCAATTTATTATTGTTGGAGACACATAGAGTTCGTTTCCTAAAATAAGACACAATTCAGCCAGAAAAAGTTTTATTTTCTCAATTGTACAACAAAAATCTTTTGTCTTCGTCAGGAAAAATAAAAATGAGGGATTTGGCAAGGCATTATAAATATTCCTGAGGTTGTAAGGGCTTTCTCGCACAATTTTCCCACTTTAGTACAACATCTAAAATACAAGTTAAAAACAAATAATCACAAAGATTTCAGAACATTATATATAAATCTTTCTTTTTTTTTGCTTATCCATAGTACACGTGGTACAGGCCATGATAATCATGGTGGGTAGAAGTAGGCGACTGCTTTTACTGTATGTGCACCACATGTCTACACATGTTAAAAGCAGTTCGACTTTGCACTTACAAATGTGCCTGTTACTTTCACACGCTGGTGGGGTTGGACTTTTGCAAGATTCGGGGGCCATTGGAACCTTTTTTTTTTTTTTTTCTAAATCAGAAAAAAGTGCCCAATGCGGGAATCAAATCCGGGTCATAGCGGTTGAAAACCAACGGTTTAGACCATCCTTCCCTTGACCCCTAAATATAAAACTATAACTATTATGTTGTTGTTGCGGAATATCTTTGAACATATTTATAGTTCTTTTCCCCATTTTTCATGATACCCATCCCTCTAAAAAAAAATCTTTCCTTGTTAAATTTTATATTCCTGTAAAATATCTCAATATCATTCCAATCTGGCCTATATGTCTTGAATATAATGCATGTCCCCCAATTTTGCTTTAACACCCTTCTCCCCATCGAACCCTGTTGGTGTTAATATATTTTATAGAGTTTAATATAAATAATTCATATTGACAGATGGTTTCAAATCATCAACATTGGATGTTTAGAGCAGGGTGGAAAACTAAACTAAAACTAGGACATGGCAAAACCACCAAATTTAACTTTACACCATATTATTACAAGAAAATAAGACCTAATCCAAATAAATTAATACATAGAAAGTTGGAATCCTCTGATAAGTATAAGTAAAAGATATGAAGCATACGAGGATACTTTTCTTTTAATAAATAAATTAATAGTGGGTGACGTTTTGGTAACAGCCTTGTTACCATCATCATACAAAAGAATAAAATCTGGAACTCATTTTCTTCAGCTCATCAGAAGATTGATTCTTTAGGTCCATTGAAGTCTATCAAAAGTGATAAAAGCACAATTTGGATTATAGATTATAGCCACAAGAAAATAAGACCTAATCCAAATAAATTAATAGAGTGTGATGTTTTGGTAACAAGACTGTTACCTAAATGTCACACACTATTAATTTATTTGGATTAGGTCTTATTTTGTTGTAGCTATAATCTATAATCCAAATTGTGCTTTATCATTTACATGATATTATTATCCAACTTGTTTTCAAATCCCAAAAAAACCCTGGCTATACCTACCTACTTCAATTTAACACACTATATTTTAATACCTACTCAATTCCATAGGAAGCACACCAAGGGGAAACTTGGGTGTTGAATTTTAAAAAGTTTGAATCTATATACAAATGGTTACATTTAATTAGAAGAATAAAATTCAATACAGTAGAACCTTTAAGGGACAACACCTAGTTACATAGCCAGTGTCCTTTAGTTACATAGTGTCATATATAGTTACATAGCCAGTGTCCTTTAGTTACATAGTGTCATATATAGTTACATAGCCAGTGTCCTTTAGAGAGAGAAGTGTCCTCTTGCTGGAGAGCTGCTAATTAGTAAAAATGGTAAAATTGATGAAAATTGTTCTTTGTATAGAGATGTCCATGTGCATGTTCTATACCCAGTATGTTAATTCAGACATTATTTGAGCCATATATTATGTGTAGGTGACATCAGAGGCTGATGTCACGCGGGCCATGGAGATCACCAAGGAGAAGTACGGCCGTCTGGATGTCCTGGTCAACTGTGCCGGCATCGGCATCGCCCAGCGCATCTACAACTACAAGAAAGATGTGCCCCACCCTCTGGATGACTACCACCAGGTTATCAAGGTCAGTGTATGGATGCCTAACCTGCTCCAGTAGATCCTTGTCAATAACAAGACAGATACAAGGAGAAACATTTAGATGATTTGATCATGTTCAGCATACTGCGTTCATGAGTAGCAAGCAATAAACTCTAGCAATGAAGATGTCTGAAAAAGAACAAAGGTCTGTATTAGGTTTTCTTGTTGCTGAGGTATCCAAACCTTCAGACATTCTACTCTGGACTGATATAGCCCAGAACTTTAAAGAAAGCACTGAAAGACTGCCTTGGAAGCTGAGGTGGAGGCAACCTATGGAGTTTTATGAGTAGGCTTGTCCATCAGTGGTAGAATTGTATCGATCATATAATTTTATGATTTCTGAAATAATGTCTCAATATGTTGAAATTCTCAATATAATAGACCTGTGTTGTTGCTTGGATGCCTCCATTACTTGAAATATAGAGCAAGACCGTGATACCTGCAAACACATGAGTAATTCAGCTAAATGTTAGGTACACTACTTCCCTATATACAATCCTAGAGGGAAGGAAGGTGAGCTAGGTTGTTACATAGTGAGAGCAGGGGGAGAGAAGTCAGAGATAGGTTGGGGTAGAATGACACTCGGGCATCTCTGAGTTGTGGATGAGCCTGGCCTGTTTCCATTCTATAGGTAAGATATAGGAGTTTCAGTTGATATGTTTTGGTGTTCTAGTTTGACCTAGGAACTGAGATTTTGTTCCATTGATGTCTATATTAGGGCGATTTATGACCTCAACAATGTTCTATATTGATAATTGGAATGAAGTTATTTATGAAATTATAAGTGGAATTTTAGAAAAAAAATTATAGAAAACACACTGTAGCTGTATTTCAATTTTTCATGGCTTGATGTAAATTTGAAAGGCAATAAGCATAACAAGAATGTAATTGATATAAATCTAGGCTTCTGTCATTTTAGCCAAGTGTCAATTTCTCCAAACTTCTCAGCTTGTAGTGGATTCCCCAAGCTCAAGTGTCAGCAGCCATCTTGTTATCACTTCCCTATGGGGCTAAGAATACATCCTAATAGTAATATTGAAAAAATCTGTATTCCATAATTTTGATCTTTATCTATTGTTTCTTATCCCCTTGTGCAAAGATTACACGAATTACATAAGTTCATACTCCACGAGCTTGATCACATGGAATGGGGTCAGCTTTCATTGATTCATGGCACCATGGCACACTTTGGTGAAAGTATGTATCTACTTATGTGTGTAATAAATTGATATTTAATAGATGGCGTCAGGTTTTGATGGGAGAAGCGCCCTATGCTTCTATGGATCAATTTCCTCCTGCCAAATCTTCCATCTATATTGATATGTATTTGTGTACATACAGTAGTAGATGTTAATTCAAACACTGGTCACTTCTTTATCATGTCAACCAGCATTGAGTTCATTATCTAATTACCATGCAATGTTTTTTTTAGCTCAGAAGTTACACCATACAACCAATACCAAAGAAACTACGACCAGAACGACCAGTACGACCCTCTTGTCTGTTAAGAAATAAAAAAAGGCTCCATTGGCCCCTATGTTTTGTAAAAGTCCAACCCCACCAGCTAGTGCAAGTAACCAAACGGAGCTCTGGCTTATTTGTAAGTGCAAAGTCGAACTGTTTTCCACATGTGTAGACATGTGATGCGCTTACAGTAAAAGTAGTTGTTAACTACCCACCATGATTATCATGGCCTGTACCACGTGTACTTGGGATAAAAAAGAGTGGAGTATACAACTTATATTCCATATATATTACTAGACGAATGGCCTGGGCAACGCCCGGGGTTTACCCGAGTACGAATATATTTTAAAAACGTTGTCTTGGGTGGTCGCTATTGACAGGGTGGTCTGTATAGACAGGTGGATGTATCACACAGCTGATAACAGGGTTGTCTAGGGTGGTCGCTATAGACAGGGTGGTCTGTATAGACAGGTGGATGTATCACACTGCTGATAACAGGGTTGCCTAAGGTGACCGCTATAGACAGGGTGGTCTGTATAGACAGCTGAATGTAACACACTGATGATAACAGGGTTGCCTAAGGTGACCGCTATAGACAGGGTGGTCTGTATAGACAGGCAGCTGATAACAGGGTTGTCTAGAGTGGTCGCTATAGTCAGGGTGGTCTGTATAGACAGGTGTATGTATCACACTGCTGTTAACAGGGTTGCCTAGAGTGACCGCTATAGACAGGGTGGTCTGTATAGACAGGTGAATTTAACATACTGATGATAACAGGGTTGTCTAGAGTGGCCGCTATAGACAGGTGTATGTATGACACAGCAGATAACAGGGTTGTCTAGAATGGCCGCCATATACAGGGTGGTCTGTATAGACAGGTGGATGTATCACACAGCTGATAACAGGGTTGCCTTGAGTGACCGCTATGACAGGGTGGTCTGTATAGACAGGTGGATGTATCACACAGCTGATAACAGGGTTGTCTAGAGTGGCCGCTATAGACAGAGTGGTCTGTTTAGACAGGTGGATGTAGCACACTGCTGATAACAGGGTTGTCTAGAGTGGCCGCTATAGACAGGTGTATGTATCGCACAGCTGATAACAGGGTTGTCTAGAGGGGGGCAGGGAGGCCACGTGTTCGCTGGCAGCCAATGGGCGTGCATTCTATCCGTCAGCTTCAGACAGACAGACAGACAGAATAAGGCAAATATATAAGTAGATAACACAAATTTGCACCAAGGTTCTCTTATAGAGAACAGTGTTCATTGCCGAATTTACCATTTTAACCAATTAGCTGCTTCTCTGGTAAGAGGACATCTTTCTCTAAAGGACACTTTGGCTATGAAACTAGGTGTTGTCCTTCAGAAATAGCTTTTACAAAATTAGGATTAATAGACGAATCAAGGTAACAATTCCAAATCCTAATAAATCTAAAGTTTCTATTAAAACTACAATGTAACATATTAGGTACACTCAATTTGGGTCGTCATCCAAATAACTATTTTTGATTTTACATCTTAGGAGTTAAACTATATCTTCTATATATATAAAAATGTATGTTTGTCTGTTGGTTGGTTGGTCTGTATGTCCGGTATACGAATTCGCAGTAGTTCACTAATTCAAACCAAAATTTCCATACATAGGTAAAAAAAAACGAGGGTGACGATAGGCTATTTTAAAAAATATATAAATCAATTATTAAAACTATATATTCAAATTATTCTAAATAGCTCACGAGCAGCGCCCTCTAGAACGCGGTGGATCTGATGGCGGGGCGCGCCCATTGGCCGCCTGCGAGCACGTGGCTTCCCTGTGCGCGCGCATGCGCCGGGAAGCCACTTGCTCCCGGCAGCCGACGGGAGCAGTCACTTGCTCGCCGGGAGTCAACGGGCGCAGACATTTACTCGCTGGCAGCCAACGGGCACATGTTTAATGTGTTTGAATAATACATTTAATCATGTAAACCCGGGCGTTGCCCGGGTCATTCGTCTAGTATATAATAGATTTTATTGTCTAAAATTTCGCATCAATAGATACAAGGTCTTAATAAAGTCCTATGTATGCAGGTATCATATGTAAATTTTGGCCTTTTTATTCCTTTATTTTATTGATTTTGACTTATCACATACAAATCTGTGTTAGAGGCTAATTGTCTTAATTAGTATATATAATCTGCATTATCATAATTAAATGTACACATTCTCAAACTTCTTTAATTCTTCAACACATCAAAGGGATTAGAAATTTTGGTTGAACTATAATTAGGATTGAATTAATGGTTAGTGAAAAATTGGTTGAAAATTAAAATTATCAAGTGCAATTTGGTTTATAGATTAGAAACATGAAGATCACATCCAAATACCAAAAATTTCTTGCATAATTTATTTATTTGGATGGGGTCTTGTTACCTTATGGTTGAATTAAAGTAAATAAACAGATTGGGAAGTCAAAATTTGGTTGAATTATAGAGTTCAGATTGTTGTGTTTACCTAAAAAAAAATGTCATAGCAGACTGGCAAATCCCTGTTGTGTGTGTATCAATTGACACCATTTATTTAATTATTATTCAATAAAATGAGAAAGAGTTTACAATGGTTTCTAAAGATTATAAGGTGTCTTCTCACACAAAAAATTCAGGCATTTTAACCCACTGTTAGATATAATTTATTGAGATAAGAATGGTTGCTAGGGGATTTATGGGTAACTTTTGACATATTTGAGCATTCTTAACCCACCATTGGCTAAGGTTTACAGAGATAGAAAATGGTTGCAAAGGGATTTATGGTTAACTTTTCGAGCATTTTAAACCCACTATTGGATGGAGGGGGTTTATTGAGATTAGGAAATTATTTTTATGATGGTGGCTAGGGAATTTTCAATGTTTTTTGGAGATATTTGAAAATTTCGCACTTAAAAAAAATTCAATTTAAAATTTTGTTCCATATTTTGACAGATTCCTGTGGTGTGGGTAGGTAAACTTGATGGGCACCTTCAACATGACCAGGATGGCTGTAGGCCTGATGGGGAAGAACAGCCCAGATGCCGGCGGCCAGCGCGGAGTGGTCATCAACACCGCCAGTGTGGCGGCCTACGAGGGCCAGATCGGCCAAGTGGCCTACTCGGCTTCCAAGGGAGGCATAGTTGGCATGACCCTGCCCATTGCCAGGGACCTGGCTCGCATGGGCATCCGGAACATGACCATCGCACCTGGTAATAACTCTCTCTCTCTGAACTTGACATCTAAATTATGAAAAAGCATCTCCTGATATCGCAACCTAACATTGCTGATTTTTATAAAAAAAAAGAAATTGCTGATTTTTGTTTGCCATCTATCAGAGAATAATACGATATCAACACAAATATTGAACCTTGATATTACCTGGGTGTTGTTATTGCTTGCAGCTAAAGCAATTGGGACTTCCATTGTAATCATTTTTTGTTGATGTTGTTTTTCATTCCTGAATATTGGCTTATTATCATTTTTTTGATAAATCAAGAAGCACCAACTGTGTTCATTTTCAAGATGTTAGTCCTTGTCAACCAGGCTGTATCTCAATGACCAAAATAAAGAAAAAACTAGCTCTAGAGGCTTCTTGAAAAATCAAGTAAGGGGTATTTAAAACCATTGTCCAATATTCTACGATAAATCACTTTCACAATGAGGATGTCTTAATATTACCCTTTGTTCTATTTGCCATAAGTCTTTGAATTAACTGATTATTCAAGATATAAACCATCAATTTTCAGAAGCCATAACTCAGGATTGAATCCCATATTGGGCACTTTTTCTGAAGTCATTCTCACAAAAGTCCAACCCAACCAATGAGTTCAAGTAACCAAATTTGGAGATCTAGTACATTTATAAGTTGAACTGCATGTGGTGACATGTGTGCACTAGCTACCTACCATGATTATTATTGCTGCCTGTACATGTTCTAAGGGTAAAATATGAATAAACAATAGTATTAAATACACACAACTCTAGCTATTATGAAAGACACTTTAGAGAGCATTTACCCTTCTTTTTATTTTTTTACCTAATTAAATACAGTAGAGCCCACAAAGGACATTATTATCATGTTTACCAATTAGCTGCTCTCCAGTATGTTACCATGTGATTCAAGGCAATATATAATTGATAAGGCACAATTTGGATTATAGATTATAGGTAATAAGACCAAATCCAAATAAATAAATAGTGTGTGACGTTTCGGTAACAGCGTTGTTACCGAAATGTCACATACTATTTATTTATTTGGATTTGGTCTTATTACCTTGTGTTTAAGGCAATATATAAGTAAACATACAAGTAGACACTTGCCATCTATATCTATTATATAAATGATGGATGTTTCCTTTATAAAACAAAGAAACTTTCTACTCTCCTTATTGCAGCTCTAAAAATAATTTAGTGGAATAATTTGGAGAAACCACTGGGAGGATCCCCATTAATGAACCAAGCTCTCCCACTATTTTCACTGCATAAGGAAAGTATGTTTATTTTATTTGGTTTTAAAAGAAATATTCATACTTTATGGTTTTATTTTTTATGTATGCAAATAAGTAACCTTATACTGGTTGATACCTAGAACTCAAAATATGCAAATAAGTAACCTTATACTGGTTGATACCTAGAACTCAAAATATGCAAATAAGTAACCTTATACTGGTTGATACCTAGAACTCAAAATATGCAAATAAGTAACCTTATACTGGTTGATACCTAGAACTCAAAATATGCAAATAAGTAACCTTATACTGGTTGATACCTAGAGCTCAAAATATAAAGCAAAGCCTGACCTACTTTAGGCACATAATGAGAGAAAATGGAAAATTTGAGAGAAATTGGAAAAATTGAATGAAGAAGAAAAAGAGGAAGACCTCCAGCTGGTTGGAAGGGGTGTAGGAAGCTATGGGAATGTCACTGGATAAGCTGATGGTCACCAAAAGTAGGAACTTAATAGAAGCATGTGTGCCCCAGGACTGTTTGAGACCCCGCTGCTGATGTCCCTGCCGGAGGAAGCCAGAATCAAGCTGGGAGAGTCCGTTCCCTTCCCCCATCGACTCGGCCACCCGGACGAATACGCCCACCTGGTGCAATCCATCATTGAGAACCCTGTGCTGAACGGAGAGGTGATCAGGCTAGATGGGGCTCTGCGCATGATGTAAACACCTTTGTTACACACCTTTTTTTACATCGTACAATAAATTTTAATTTTTTAGAAAGAACATTGAGAATTCTCTCACTTGACCACCCCTCACATGTAACCAAGTTCACTACTATCTAAATGTGATATATGCAAAATTGGTAATGAGCTTCTATTCTTTAAAGCCAAGGGGTAGCCAAACAAAATAAATTATGTGATTATTGAATAGACTTGGTTGATAGTTTATTTACCATAAACTTTTTTGGTAAACTTGAAACTTCAAAAGTTCTTTGGTATTTGAAGAGCCTTTTCCCCTCGAAAGCTTATTTTATGTCTAAATTTAAAAAAAAAACTCATCTCTTATCAACAAATCTTTTTATTCAAATTTCAATTTAAGTGGTTTAACATTTGCTTATTGTTAGGCCTTCCTATGGTATCCAACATGACTCCACTCTGTAAGAGGCAATTCTATATTTCACTTTCTTAAGTCAGATCATTACTTCCTCCCTCCACTGTCATTGGGGGTCGGTGGAAAGTGTCTAAACCGTTGGTTTTCGATCGCTACAACCCGGGATCGAATCCTGCTTTGGGCACTTTTTCTGATTAAAAAAAAATGCTCCAATGGCCCCTGATTCTTGCCAAAAGTCCAACCCCTCTCACTCATCAGTGAGTACGAATAACCAAACAGGGCTCTGGCACACTTGTGAGTACAAAAGTTCTTTCTACATGTGTAGATATGGGGGGACTCACAGTAAAAGCAGTCGCTAACTTTTACTCACCATGATTATCATGGCCTGTGCCACATGTGCTAGGGATATTTAAAAAAAAAATTAAATTATTGTGCTCAGCATCTATGTTCTACAAGCACATAATTATGAATTTTATTCCATTTTAGAGCATATTCTTGGTTTTCCGTTCTTTCTTTTAAAGTTCTGGCCATTTGCCTTTTTTTTTGCTTATCCCTAGGACACGAGGTACAGGCCATGATAATCATGGTGGCTAGAAGTTGGCGACTGCTTTTACTGTAAGTGTACCACATGTCTACATATGTGAAAAGCAGTTTGACTTTGCACTTACAAATGTACCAGAGCCCCATTCTGCTATGATAAAATAAGAAACGCAGACTCAAAAAGGTTAGTACCACTTTCTAACCTTCAGAAGCCCTTTAATTTTCACAGGAGAACCCAATTAGAATCCAAAGAAATGATTAAAAAATTTCCATCGTGTCGCTTGCTACAATTGCTGGGACAATTCAATGTGCTTGGCAAATGCTTATTTTTTCCCTCTGGAAAACACAGCATAAGTATGGTTTAAAAATGTTGAGAAACAAATAACTTCCTAGATATTTTCATGAAGATGTGTTTTCTCAGACATCACTTTTACAGCTGCAATTTCAAAATCTATTCAAAGGCATTTGCTATGTGTGCCAGCCATACCCTAACCAAACACCTGTATTTAACCAGGCTCCATGACATCAGTACTCCAACCAAACAACTATATATAACCAGATGGTACAACAACGAAGAACTGATGAACAATACCCCAATATGTTTACAATGTAGCTGCCCAGGGGATGTACTTAGAATAGTATAAAATAATGTGATTTATATTTTAGCTGTATTTTGGAAAATTAACCAATTTGTGTGTTTATATTGAGTTCCATTTCAACTCATTATACACATTGTTATAATGAGGTTAAACTGTGTGTTATTTGAAGAGCTCTTAATATTCAACTTATGGTTTCTTATTCCCTTGTGTAAAGATTACAAGAATTCCATGAGCTCCTCGAGCTGTTTTAAACAGCTAACTTAAAAAGCATATTGGGGAATAGAATTTTATGGTAAGTTCTGATATTTAATACAGATTTGATTTTTTAAAAAGTGTTAAACATTTTCAAAGATTTTTAAATTTTGACACAATTTTTAGTTTTCAGAATCTTGGCTAAAGGAAAGTAAAACACAACTACATTGGCTTTATTTTATTGTTATGACAATGTCTGAATTAGCAAAAACTATCAACCACCTGTGGACTGGATGGGCTAGTCAGGAAGAAAGAAGCCCAGCTTGGTGGGTTAAGGCCTGCTTGTTGACATCGTGGTTGGATGATCTTCCCTGTCTGTTACTTGCTTGTTATCCATAATGCATGAATGTGAATAAAAAGAAGTTATGTGAGCAGAGAACCCTATCAACCCTGTGTGCAAATTTGACTTTCCATGATACAGCAGTGGCGATGTAATATTATTTAAAAAAAAAAAATATATATATAGGTATATTAAAAAGCATTGTCACATGAGGTGGCAAAGTCCTTGAGGAAGGTAACCCTTCTTTTCTGAGCAACATCCATCTGGTTCTCCAGGACTATGAGAAGCGTCAATATATTCTGAGCTCTCACAAAATTAACCTATAAATAAAGGATGAAACTACTGCAATATAGCTGGTTCCTACTGAATAAACATATCCCTTAATCCTAGCAGTCTCATTTAAAAAAAAATGTTTATATTATTCTATTGTAAAGTGTGACAATTTTTTATATATTCTATAAATAGGGACAATCATATAGGCAGTACATACCACACCTGGCATTGTGCAATGATACTTCATACAAGAGATTTGATAGACCCCAGAATAGTTAGTTCTGTCTATTAACATAACCATTGATATGAAAATGATCATACTCGGAGGTGATGTATAAACCTATCATTGTTCTAATTATTCAACCACAAAATAAGGTGGGGGGAGAAGTCCGACCACACCTCCCTGCAGTCCCCCCTGGACCCTTGGAATATTTGACCAAATTCTGGTTCGTTCCAAGGTGACTAATGTGGCAACGGCACCCATTTTCCAATGAAGAGATAGTGGACATTGCTGCTGCTTTGATGGAGATGTATGGAGACATCTGAGGCTCTTCTTTGGACACGACAACAACAAAATAAGGTTCGCTGACCCTAATTTTGGTCGCCCAAATTCTCCATCATTGTAAGGATAAAGCTAGAAGTTATATTAAGAATATCAGGAACCTATTTATTGACACAATTGGCGAGAGAGGGAACTTCTTTAGACTTTGGTCCTTGGCTTTGAAAACACATTCAATGTTGTTCAATGTTTATTGTACTACGTGACAATCGCTGTTATCTATGGGATCATTTTTGTTTGCCTTTGCTTTCTTACAAAATTTGTGATCAGCCCACAGTATGACCTTTCAGGATGGTGCTGCTTGGTTCTTGAAATGTTGTTTGAAACACCATTGTGATGGCTTTCACTTCTGAAGAAAGCCACCGCGACCTGCCATATTTACGCAGCGGGTCAACATCACAGTGATTCCTTGCAACAGCTCAAATAGAAAAAATAAAGGTAATATGTCAGTTACTGCCATCTTTACCTTTCTTGATAACCTATAAGAAAAAGATGTATGACTGAATTATTGTTCCCAATGACACTTGAAGTTACATACTTGAAGTATATTTTGAAAATTGGGAACAATATAATACATTGCGGCCTGTGATTGCAAAACGACACTTGAAGTTACACCGCATGAGTTTCTTTTCAACGAAAAATCAAAATTTTATTTCAAGGTAAAATATCGACTATTTCTAACCTTTTTGGATGAGGTATGAAAGGGTGAATTATGAAGAGTAATGATGAACTTAATGATACTCTTCATAATTCACCCTTTCATACCTCATCCAAAAAGGTTAGAAATAGTCGATATTTTACCTTGAAATAAAATTTAGATTTTTCGTTTAAAAAGAAACTCATGCGGTGTAACTTCAAGTGTCGTTTTGCAATCACAGGCCGCAATGTATTATATTGTTCCCAATTTTCAAAATATAATTGTGTATCCTATATTTTTGACACACTCACTGTAGATATGTCTAAAAATTAAATCATATTAACATAATATGTTACATAACATGTTTATATAACTGATCAGCTACAATAAAAACGTTATTAATAATCATCTCTGATGTTTACTGTTTTTAAGTCTATCTGTAAAATTGCGGTGTTGTGGTTCTCTTTTAAAATATCTTATTTTCTTATCTCAAGAAATCCATGCATTACCAGACCAGTTTATGAATATTTATGCAAAGAGTTTCCACGCCAGCCAGGAGGTAGCTGCTCGACACGTTAGCCTTTGTTTATAGTGGCGCTTCGCCTCCCGTAGAAGCCCTATTCCACTCTTCTGACAGAACTAGGTCATCCAAGTCTCAGGTACATCCATCTTTGGGATGACCCGGCCGAGCCAGATGGCACAAGCTATGCCAGGACTGGTCTGCCGATGAGATGGATTCCGTCTCAGAGTCAGGGGAGAGGGAAAGCTGAAAAAAGGCCCGGACAGAATCCACAGCAGACCCGCCAACTCCCATTTCCCAACCGACTGACCCATTGTTGGACCGTTGGAAACGAGATTCTTATAGATGGTCCCAGTAATTTTATAATATAAATTTTTACTTTGAAATCTATGTATAACAATTTTAGATAAATAATAAAAAAATTTAAAGTTATTGTGTCAATTAAGAATTGAATCATAAGATTTTGATTAAAAAAAACGTGAACTTGATAGATGATTTGAAATTCTTTTATTTAATATTTGAAATATCGTATTATATATTCATTTTAAAAATGTTTTTATATCAAAATTTATCAAATTCAAAATATTTACTCATTTTAAATTATCAAATACCAGTCAAAAAAACCAAACATCACCTATTTATATATATATTTGAATGAATGAATGTTTTTGCGCTCAACTATAATATATTAATTATCTTGAAATTTGTTTGTCTTTATTGAATACTAGCCGAATGACCCGGGCAACACCCGTGTTTTACCCGATTGAATGTTTATATTCAAATACTATTTGTTACAATTATAAGTTTGGCGCCTTTAATAAATGCATATATTAGTTAATAACTATTGCCTATGTGCTTTATCTGTCTATGTACTGTTGGCTTCCATAGGCGTCTCATACTAGGAAAAGGAAAGAGAGGATTCCATTTAGTTATTAACTAATATATGCATTTATTTAAAGAGCGACCCGCCCCAAACCAATAGTTACAAAAACAAAAGAGCGAGTGGGGGAGGCATGATGGGGGGGGGGGGGCAAAGGTGGCGTGACTGTAGCCAACCAATAGGAGGGCGCCATTCCAAAAAAAAAAAAAAGCAAATGGTGACAGAGGCCAATGAGGAATGACGCTCGTAACTGTATATAGAATTAAAATTCTAGTATAGTATGAGTAGAAGTGAATAAATATTTTATCTGGAGTTGTCATGGTGGGCAAAATGATTTGCTATACAGCATGTATTTATCAGTGAGGGGATTTCCAGAATTATCCTTGAAAGTATTTGAGTTGCTGTGAGATGGAGTGTCCTGATTGAGGGCATGTACCAGTCTCCAAAGTTTTTTTTTTTTTTTTTTGTCGCTAGTTTTTGAGTCAATTGAAGAGTTCAATCCACTTATTCTGTTTGATTTGGTCAGCCTTAAGCTTAATTTTTGCAGCAAGGTGATTGTAATCTCTGATGAGGAGGGTGTTGTTGTTCTCAATAAGGTCTAGATA
Source organism: Cordylochernes scorpioides (assembly GCA_030710605.1). Lineage (NCBI taxonomy): Eukaryota > Metazoa > Arthropoda > Arachnida > Pseudoscorpiones > Chernetidae > Cordylochernes > Cordylochernes scorpioides. Next base: position 27,102,113 of record CP092882.1, read on the forward strand.
AACTTGATTCCTATATTTCATCTTTCAAAAGATATAGAACCTCTCTGTATCCGGGCATGTAGAATTTTCTGTTTTCTCTGGGGATATTTTGTTTGGCAGAAATTAGGACTGCAGACTTCCAGTTCTCCCATCTGTCTTCCAAGGAGGAATTTAGTGGGATTTTGCTGAGAAGACTATCGATGTTCTAAATGAATTCCAGGAGACTTTCCTGTAGTTCCAGAAAAGTCTTTGTGTTGATTTTGGGAGTAAAGTGGAGATTTCTGTTAGAAGAGGAAGATGGTTGCTTCTGATGCTTTTCAGGGTGCTGTTTTTTATGAACTGTTGCATAGATGGAGAGAGGTTATGGTGATATCTAGTGTTTGCGGAGTTCCTTAGGAGTGAGAGATGTGACCATGGTACACAATTGTGAGGTTGTTGTCATCAATGAAGGTGCTGAGCCCTCAGTGTTGTTGAGGGAGCAACCCCAAGATTGATGCTTGCTGTTGAAGTCTCCAAGGATGAGTATATTGGGGTCAAGTAGGTGTGCAACTAAGTCCAGTTCAGGGCCTGGTTTTTGGGGTGGGTGGTAGGTGTTCACAATTGTTAGGAGTCTCTGATTAGGTAGGTTTAATTTGAAGCCCTAATAATATCCTAATATTCAACAGCTATTTTAAAAACATTTTATAAAATGAAGTTTTTTTTTTATTTTGAAAATTTCTCAAAATGGCTATTGTGAAAATGGTTGTCAAAATCATTGTCAATAAAACACAACTACATTGGCTTTGGTTTTATTAAAAAAAAAAAAAGGAGAGAAGGAAGAAAGGGTGGGGGAAGTATATAAAAGTATTCTGTCACGTGGAGGTGGCAAAGTCCTTGAGGAGGGTCACCCTCCTTTTCTGAGCAACGTCCATCTGGTTCTCCAGGTCTCCCCGGTGGGTGGACTCTGCATGTTCCACCTTCCAGGCCAAGTTCTCTATCTCTGCCTCCAGCTGGGCCTGCTGGTACTCAAACTGTAACCACACACCTTGCCTGCTTAGCTCTCAGCTGGTCCAGTCTTACTTAGGCAACAGACAAGTACTATATATCTCTGTGGGCCTGCTGGTACTCAAACTGTAACACCACTCCTGCTTAGCTCTCAGCTGGTCCAGTCTTACTTAGGCAACAGACAAGTACTATATATCTCTGTGGGCCTGCTGGTACTCAAACTGTAACACCACTCCTGCTTAGCTCTCAGCTGGTCCAGTCTTACTTAGGCAACAGACAAGTACTATATATCTCTGTGGGCCTGCTGGTACTCAAACTGTAACACCACTCCTGCTTAGCTCTCAGTTGGTCCAGTCTTACTTAGGCAACAGACAAGTACTATATATCTCTGTGGGCCTGCTGGTACTCAAACTGTAACACCACTCCTGCTTAGCTCTCTGCTGGTCCAGTCTTACTTAGGCAACAGACAAGTACTATATATCTCTGTGGGCCTGCTGGTACTCAAACTGTAACACCACTCCTGCTTAGCTCTCTGCTGGTCCAGTCTTACTTAGGCAACAGACAAGTACTATATATCTCTGTGGGCCTGCTGGTACTCAAGCTGTAACCACACACCTTGCCTGCTTAGCTCTCAGCTGGTCCAGTCTTACTTAGGCAACAGACAAGTACTATATATCTCTGTGGGCCTGCTGGTACTCAAGCTGTAACCACACACCTTGCCTGCTTAGCTCTCAGCTGGTTCAGTCTTACTTAGGCAACAGACAAGTACTATATATCTCTGTGGGCCTGCTGGTACTCAAGCTGTAACCACACACCTTGCCTGCTTAGCTCTCAGCTGGTCCAGTCTTACTTAGGCAACAGACAAGTACTATATATCTCTGTGGGCCTGCTGGTACTCAAGCTGTAACCACACACCTTGCCTGCTTAGCTCTCAGCTGGTCCAGTCTTACTTAGGCAACAGACAAGTACTATATATCTCTGTGGGCCTGCTGGTACTCAAGCTGTAACCACACACCTTGCCTGCTTAGCTCTCAGCTGGTCCAGTCTTACTTAGGCAACAGACAAGTACTATATATCTCTGTGGGCCTGCTGGTACTCAAGCTGTAACCACACACCTTGCCTGCTTAGCTCTCAGCTGGTCCAGTCTTACTTAGGCAACAGACAAGTACTATATATCTCTGTGGGCCTGCTGGTACTCAAGCTGTAACCACACACCTTGCCTGCTTAGCTCTCAGCTGGTCCAGTCTTACTTAGGCAACAGACAAGTACTATATATCTCTGTGGGCCTGCTGGTACTCAAACTGTAACCACACACCTTGCCTGCTTAGCTCTCAGCTGGTCCAGTCTTACTTAGGCAACAGACAAGTACTATATATCTCTGTGGGCCTGCTGGTACTCAAGCTGTAACCACACACCTTGCCTGCTTAGCTCTCAGCTGGTCCAGTCTTACTTAGGCAACAGACAAGTACTATATATCTCTGTGGGCCTGCTGGTACTCAAGCTGTAACCACACACCTTGCCTGCTTAGCTCTCAGCTGGTCCAGTCTTACTTAGGCAACAGACAAGTACTATATATCTCTGTGGGCCTGCTGGTACTCAAGCTGTAACACCACTCCTGCTTAGCTCTCAGCTGGTCCAGTCTTACTTAGGCAACAGACAAGTACTATATATCTCTGTGGGCCTGCTGGTACTCAAGCTGTAACACCACTCCTGCTTAGCTCTCAGCTGGTCCAGTCTTACTTAGGCAACAGACAAGTACTATATATCTCTGTGGGCCTGCTGGTACTCAAGCTGTAACCACACACCTTGCCTGCTTAGCTCTCAGCTGGTCCAGTCTTACTTAGGCAACAGACAAGTACTATATATCTCTGTGGGCCTGCTGGTACTCAAGCTGTAACACCACTCCTGCTTAGCTCTCAGCTGGTCCAGTCTTACTTAGGCAACAGACAAGTACTATATATCTCTGTGGGCCTGCTGGTACTCAAGCTGTAACCACACACAGGCCTGCTGGTACTCCCTCCTGCTTAGCTCTCTGCTGGTCCAGTCAATAACAATATGTGCACATGGGACCAGGGTATTCCTGACATTTAGTGCAGATTGTGTTCCTACATGATGTAACCTATTGTTGTTAACGTCATTGTCCTTAGAATTAAAGAAAACTCCTGCTAGAGGACACCTCTCTTTGTAAGACACTTGCCAACTATTTAACTGCTACCCAGTAGGAGGGACCTGAGTACTTCACAAGAGATATTCTACTGTAAATTGAAAAATAAATAAACTGTGACAAATTTGGAGTTATCAAAATCTAATCACATAATATTTATGGTGATAAAATCATAAAAAATTGAAAACCATCATTTTGTATTGGAATGCAGATTTGTTAGAACACACTCTATATAAAAAGCATTTCAATTTGATCAATAGATATAAAAAATGTTACCAAGTTCCTTTGAAAAATGCAGTCTAACCTCTTTTTATAAGAACTATCCTTTATAATATAATAGGGGTAAAATTGCTAGTGTTCCACAAAATTACATTTTAAAAAAATGCAAGATTGATATTTATAAAGCCCTGTGTGTACAACAGACAAAATATCATCACTTTTATTTATTTCTTATGAATTAAAACAAATACTTGGACTTCCATTTTACACTATTAATTTTTATATTCAATTCCAACTCTTGATTTCAAAACTCACTTTAGAAACGCAGGTGATATGCTGCTGAGAGTATTCCTACAGTCACCAGCCCAAATGTTCCCCTTTTTTTAAATGGCATATGTTTTTATATATATTTTTTCATCTATAAATATTTTAAGAGACAAAGGTCGCCTCTCCCGTCAAAATAGATGGCGTCTCTTTTGACGGGAGAGGCGACCTTTGTCTCTTTAGATCAATGTCCTCCCGGCAAAATTTCCATCTATATTTTAGCCATAGATTTGGCCCAGCCACTTTGCCAGCTAAACACCTCTTTGGCAGATTGTCAAGATTTCATTAGATCCCGTGTGGATCTCATGGAATAAAGTCCGCCCTAGACTGACGAGGGCCATTAGCCCGAAACCATGGTCTCTAGGTGGACGCTTTTCAGTTTGCCAAAGCTGGTGTTGTGGCTTTGTCACCGACCCGAGACCGCTAGTTTGCGGTGACGGTCAATAGATGACGTCTATTTTGACGGGAGAGGCGACCTTTGTCTCTTTAGATCAATGTCCTCCCGGCGAAATTTCCAACTATATAAATATTTTAGTTATAATTACATGTTTATAATTATCATATTATGATTGATGTGTGTTATAACCACATATTTTAACTCAATTCATGAACAAAACTTAAAGAAGTGGAAAGTCCTTGATGTCGCCAAGTCATCTATTTTTTTAAAAGGAGAGAGAGGCAACACTTGGTTATCTTGTGTCAATAAAGGTCATTGTCACACAAGAAGCTCCTTTTTGTTCTTTTATATTGTCACGGTAGTGATAACGAGTATAACAAAAGTAAAAATAATTTATTTATAAAATATGCAAACTATTTCTAAAAATTTATTTACAAGTAATAATAAACAAGCATGGTAAGGGGTGATGACTATGCAAATATTTATGATGATATACAACAGAATATTTAAAATAATTATTCAGTGACAATATTATCATAATATAGTAAAGGTTACTGTGTATCAAATATCTTCATAGTTATTGTGTGAATCCCAATTCAATCTATTGCTACCCATGGCATAGTGTACATACCAGTTCCTTGCGTGGGCCCACCTCCATGTAGTAGGCATAAGGATAGGTGTATTGCAGGGTGTGGCGGCACTTGGCCAAGAGGTGAGCGGCATCCACCAGGTACTGCCAGTCTATCCAAGTGCCCTCGCTGGACATCACCTTTTCATTGATCCGCTTCTTGATCTTGGCCAGGGTGTGCTGCTCCAGACGGAAGCTGCGTGCATGGTTCTCCCACTGCCCCCATCAGTTAGTTAGCTGGCCACCACAGTCCGGGGCTCACCCACTCACCCTTTCAAAATAGAACAAGTACTTCTTGAGAGCTTCCCTGGCTTGAGCATGGGCGGATTCATTGATGATGTTGGGGTTCTCCTTGTACCGGCTACATTCGTAATATTCACTGCCGTGGAGCTTCCAGTCTGTCACCACATCTCGTACATTCTCTAACTGGGCTCTTCTGGTTGTCAGTGGACAGATGCAAATTCTAAAAAGGTGGTCTGACCAAATCAATAAGTCACGTACTACAATTTCAGCAAAAGCCTTTCTGAACTGACCTGATTTCTGAGCAATATTAGTGTTATAGTAGAACTACCTCCATGAGAGGACACCTCTCCCTAAAGGACACTTTGGCTCTGCAATTAGGTGTCAGGGAGGTAGTTCTACTGTATATCATTTTACACCTTATTTTTTTACAAGTACAATCCACATACATAGAGCATCTCAAAATAAATTTTTGAAAAATATTTAAAAATGCATTTAGTTCAAGAAAACAATGTTTTTTTTTCTATTATTTTTTTCACGTGTTAAATGTTATATATAACTATAGCCATTTCTGCAACTAACACAAAAAATGACAAATTTATACAAAACAACCTAGAAAATGTCTTTTAAAAATTTGAAAATATTCCTATTATCAACTTATACAATAGACTCATACTTAGCACTTCTAAATGTCAGAGATTTATCAGAACAAAGCAAAACTCAATATTTCATGGAATGGATTCTAATATATCACCAGCTTTCTACTTGTTATTAAACATAGAAAAAATTGAGCAAAGTGACATACAAATTAATAAGCACACTAATCTGGAAGAAAAATCTGCATATGAAAAATCAATCGCAAATGAAAAATGTAAATTCTTTTTTTTTCCAGCTACTGTACAGGTCCAGCATTTGAAAGCTCATCCTAGAAAAAGCATCAAAAAACAAAAGAAATAGTTTAGAATCACCTGAAGAGCCAAAAAAGATGTCAGTAATAAAGGATGCCTATATCTATATTTAGTAACTTACCTTGTAGACACATCCAGCAGAAGTCAAATTTACAACTGTAGCATTGCTGGACACACACAGCACACTTAGATCAACTACTGGAGTCACAGCTAGAACTACAGTAAAACACTGCTGAAACAAAACTTATAACAAACTTAACTTTTTTTTTTTTTTGCTAATTCCTAGTACACGTGGTAGAGGCCATGATAATCATGGTGGGTAGTTAACGACTGCTTTTACTGTAAGTTCACCACATGTCTACACATGTGAAAAGCAGTTCGACTTTGCACTTACAAATATGCCAGAGCCCTGTTTGGTTACTTGCACTTCCTGGTGGAGTTGGACTTTTGCAAGAATCGGGGGCCATTGGAGCATTTTTTTTTAATCAGAAAAAAGTGCCCAATGCGGGAACCGAACCCGGATCGTAGTGGTCGAAAACCAAACGGTTTAACCAGCTTTCCACCGACCCCCCACTTAACATTTAAAAAAAAATGAGCTACCTATATAACAAACCTAATTTTAAGCTCCAAAAAAATAAATTCTAATTAAAATAATAGGCCTTATATATATAGTAGAACCTCCCTGTAAAGGACACCTAATTACAGAGCCAAAGTGTTCTTTAGGGAGAGGTACCCTCTTACTGGAGAGTTGCTAAATTGTAAAAATGGTAATTTTGCAAATGAAAACTGTCCTTTGTAGAGAGGTGTCCTCTAGTGTGAGTGTCCTCTCATGGAAGTTCTACTGTAATGAACTTAAAATTTTAATTAAATTGATTTTCAAAACAGCAAAAATTTGAGTATGTTTCCCATGTCACAATTTCAAAACAATAAATTTGGTAGCATTGTTTGTTTACATCTATGTTCTATTTTGCTGAAAGTTATATACATTTTTACATAACTTATTATTTAACAGAACACCTTTACAGTCATCAAATTTTAAAGAGAAAAAATGAAAATGGCTTCCAAAATAAAGAAAAAGGCTAAGAAAAGGCATTCTTAACAAGCTACCACTGGAAAAAGCCATTATCAAAGTTTTTCAAAGTGCGAAACAATGAAGGCAAAACTTCAGAAAATGTTACATTTCTACTATAAGAGATAAAAATAAATACAAAGAGAAATCAACCCTAAATTTTGCCACAACCGTACATACGTGTTAGCATCCTCTTTTAGAAGTGTTTCATATCTGTTGTTGTTTCTTATCCCCTTGTGTAAAGATTACACAAATTCCATGAGTTCATGCTCCTCGAGTTCTATATCTAGCTAGTTTAACCTAAGCTAAAAAAAAGTTCCAAATAACCAGGCCCATCATATAACAAAAATTATTTTTTATGCCATGAGCTATAATGATTTTGAAGCCAACAATGATTTGCATGACAGGTTCAAAACAAAATGAAATCTAATCAACACAACAATCAGTGGAAACTGTAAATGGAAGAAAAATTAATTTTTAACTTCATTTGAAAGGGGCGATGCTTTAAGAGTGCTTTCAAGCACAAAGTATTACCCTTTTTCAAGTAAATTTTATTGAATTATATATTGGTGGAATATGATTAAATTATTTTATATAAAATAGCTTTTAATATACAGGGTGGCCAATAAATCTCAATTTTTTTTTAAATTAAAAATTAAAAGGCGAATTAGAATTATAAACTATAACCTCAGTTAAACCTGTCTATAGCACCTTCCTCTCTATAGCGCCCGATTTTAAATATGTAGTACGATGCGATTTACATTAAAAGTTACCTGTCTATAGCCCCCCCCCCCTCTCTATTGCACCCTATTTTGGTGAGTCCCAAGAGGGGGCCACTATCGACAGGTTTAACTGTATTTTATTCTAGTTTGCCTCTTAATTTTTAATTAAAAAATAAAAGGGTTCGGGACTTATGGGACACCCCTGTTTATAATTAATAAAACTTTGCCTAGAACTTGTCTTTATTTTTAAATTAGACATAAAGGTACATATATGCTATGATAAGAAAAACCTATCATCAATGCCTTCTTTTCACAAGAAACTTTGTGGCTATTTTTATATATGGCATTATCTCAAGAAAACAGATCAATTTTTGTTATTAAAACAAGTGACTATCATTAAGAGATAATTTGTTCTTTTTCTGTATGTATGACCGTCCTTTAATTATACAATCTAAAAATTTTAAAAGTAAAAAAAAAAGTAGCCAAACTTGCCTATAGTAAACCAAAAGTTGGATGCCTATTGGGGTTCACTATAGGGAGGGGTTATACTATAATTATGTATACAGAAAGAGATGGGTCAATACATTTTAAACCCCAGCACAAAGCAGTAAGTTATATGCAGCATGTACTAGACATATTCGGGCCTATAAAGCTCTTTATTCTGATACGTGTTGACTCTAGATTTACCAGGTAGCTCATCTGTTGTTGCTATTTCTTATCCCCATGTGTAAAGATTACACAAATTCCATGAGTTCATACTCCTCAAGCTGTTTTATGATAAGCAGCAGCAGCCTCTCCCAAAGATCCTGTTTAGTGCCTCTAATGCAAGCCAAAATGTGTTCTGGAGCTGCAGGTGCCAAGCTACATTTTGGGCAAGTGGGGTAGATTTTTCTATCTTCAATGGCCTGAGATGGCTTGTTCTAAAGGCAGCTCATCTAACAGCACCATGTCACAGTGATCTACAATTGGCATATTCAACCCCGAGATATAATCATTGATCAAGAATAAAGTGACCGAGGGCCTTGATTAGCACCCCATCTAAACTTTGATGACAAACCTGTATTAGGAGTCTCTAACTTCTAGTATTAAAAGTTTTTTTTTTTGGCTTATCCCTAGTTTAGGTGGTACAGGCCATGATAATCATGGTGGGTAGAAGTAGGCGACTGCTTTTACTATAAGTGCACCACCTGTCTACACATGTGAAAAGCAGTTTGACTTTGTACTTAAAAATGTGCCAGAGCCCTGTTTAGTTACTTGCACTCGCTGGTGGGGTTGGACTTTTGCAAGAATCAGGGGCCATTGGAACATTTTTTTTATATATATCAGAAAAAAGTGCTCGCTCAATGCAGGAATCGAACCCGGGTCGCAGCGGTCGAAAACCAACGGTTTAGACCATCCTTCCACCAACCTCAATTATTAAAAGTTACTTCAAAATGACATTCCATGATAGTCAACTTCTAGTATCAGATACAATGATGATATAGTGTAAAAAAATTCAAGGTTTTAGAATCTTCCTCAAATCTCCCTATATATTTGTGTTACTAAATGATTTAAGGTTACTCCATGATAAGGTATAATTTGGATTATAGATAAGAAACATATGGCACAACAAGATCAAATCCATATTTACATATTTTTTAAATTTGGATTGTTCTTGGTACCTTATGAGAATCCAACATCAATGGCCAGCAGACCAGCATGGGACCTTCTGGCTCAGCAATCCACTCAGTACTAGTCCCTATATGGACAACAGCCCAGGTAGTTGGCATCCTGCGCTCCAGACAACTGGCTACAAACCTCTCTTTACAAGATCATTAGAATGAAACCTTTCCTATATTTATTTCATCCATTTCTATGTGTTACAAGTACAGTAAAATGAAGAAATTACATAAGGGAGGGAAATAATGTGTATGTTAGGGCACAAGTACAGCGTGTATCATTCTTTCCATTAAAAAAATCAACAAAACCATTTCATAGAGCTGGGCTTGCTTGAAAGTTTTCTGATATATAAAGTAGTGTGTGGGCCAGCAACAAATCCCAAAGTAAGGTTAAGTACCATATGGTTACATCCCCCATTCTTCTCTATGCAGATGTGGCACTTGGGGCAGTCCTTGGTGTGGGCTGAGATGTAGTTGGCTGTCTCTGAGTCATCAGCACACTTGGTGAGCCACTTCTTGATGGTCTCACAGTCTGTGGGGGCATGGTGCTCGTAGCAACACTGGAAACTGACCAACACCTCCTTTATTCCTGGAGGGGGGTGAGAGGAGGTGGGGAGACTTACCAGAAAGACTTTTTACAATATGTACAGACGGCCTTGCTGCCCCCGGTGGTCTCCCAGGCCCTGATAATATGAGCACAGTCGGTCCCAGGACAGAACCGCAGCAGGGGGTGACTCTGCAACACAGTGAGGTGACAATGATAACATACGGTGATGTACATTCTCCTGTTATAAGCAATGGATTGAGAAACCCTCTATAGTCTTTCCTTTGTTACTAGAGTCAAACCTCTCCACTGAGGCTATACCTTTCCTTAGAATGAACCTAACTAAACCCACTATACCATATAGAGAAACAAAAGTTTGTGCCCATTGGGGTTTGCTATAGCTAGGTTTTATACACATTATATACATTCTATTTAAATTATTGCTATGAATTTACTGTGTGGTTAGATAGCTGCTGTAGAGGAACATAAGAAATGTCATATCAACCAAATTCTTTGTAATTATACTCTCTGTCACCCTGTCAAGACAAATGTAGTTCCTAGCCTGTTTACATGTCAATTTTCTAAAATCTATTTTAAAGGAAGTTAAGAAAAAGGCATCTGATCCAGGCAACTACAAGTTGCTTATGGCTTGCTGCATCATTAGTTTATATATATTCTGATAAATGGCGAAAGCCATCAGCAACTTTTAGTTGCATGATAAGATGCCTTTATCTTAATTTATCAACCTGATCCCAGTACAATTTCATTTTTGTACTATATTATATACAGTTACGAGCGTCATTCTTCATCTCTTCATCAGTCATCAGTTTTCATCTGTCACCGTTTGCTTTTTTTTTTTGGAATAGCGCCCTCCTATTGGTTGGCTACGGTCACGCCACCTTTGCCCCCCCCCCCACTCGCTATTTTGTCTTTGTAACTATTGTGTTGGAGCGGGTCGCTCCCTAAATAAATGCATATATTAGATAATAACCAAATGGAATCCTCTCTTTCTTTTTCCCAGTAAGAGACGCCTACGGAAGCCAACAGTACATAGACAGATAAAGCACATAGGCTATAGTTATTAACTAACATATGCAATTATTTAAGGCGCCAATTTATAATTGTAACAAAATAGTATTTGAATCAAAACATTCAATCGGGTAAAACACGGGCGTTGCCCGGGTCATTCGGCTAGTATATATATACTTCTTTTTTATATACAGTAGAACTACCTCCCTGTAAAGGACACCTAATTGCAGAGCCAAAGTGTCCTTTAGGGAGAGGTGTGCTCTCACCGGAGAGTTGCTCAATAGCAAAAATAGTAATTTTGCAAATGAAAACTGTCCTTTGTAGAGAGGTGTCTGCTAGCGGGGTGTCTGCTAAAGGGGAGGTTCTACTGTATATATATATTTAAGCGCTGATATACACGATGAGATTTGATGAGTGAAGAAATTAATATACCTAAAGTATTGAAAATTAAAATACCCATTAATTCTTGACACAAATAGAGGCCATGTGTAAGAATTAAATGATAGAATTGATGTAACATATTCCATTGCTCTACAAATAAATTACTTTGCTTCTATTTTACCATTTTTTCTTAAAATTTTCTATAAAGAAAGAAATGAGGGGTAAAAAATGGAAAATCTGGAATATGTATAGATTAAACAGAATAATTAATTTGTAAATAAGTTTGTTTTTTTTAACAAAGATTTTATTAAAATGCACTAAAAATGATAAATTCCATAAAACTACTCTATAGTGAACCCCAATGAGACTTGAAATTTTGGTTTCCTATAGCCACTGTTTGGCTATTTTTTTACTTTTCAAAATGTTTAGACAGTAAATTAAAGGAAATAGGAAAAGGCTATACTTCTTAATAATTTGTTTTAATTTCCTTACATTAAAGCCGAATAATAAAATAAGTCATTTGATGATTGGTTCATTATAGCATACATGTACCTCTATGTCTATGTTTTATATATTCAAAGATATAGAATTATTTTAAAACATCTTTACCATATAATATATTAGGAAAAAATGGGTCAAATACCTTTTTTTTTTTTTGCTTATCCCTAGTACACGTGGTACAGGCCATGATAATCATGGTGGGTAGTTAGCGACTGCTTTTTTACTGTAAGTGCACCACATGTCTACACATGTGAAAAGCAGTTCGACTTTGCACTTACTAATGCCAGAGCCTCGTTTTTGGTTACTTGCACTCGCTGGTGGGGTTGGACTTTTGCAAGAATCGGGGGCCATTGGAGCATTTTTTTTTCTTTAAACAGAAAAAAGTGTCCAATGCGGGTTCGAGCCCGGGTCCTAGTGGTCGAAAACCAAACGGTTTAACCAGCCTTCCACCTTGTTGCTTCAAAGCACTCTTCAACCATTGCCGCTTTTAAATAAAGTTAATAAGTGTTTTTTTTTTTTCCATTTCCTGTTCCCACATATTCTTCTTAAGTCTAGATTTTGTTTTGTTTCTAACCTGTCATGCAAACCATTGCTGGCTTTAAAATCACCATAGTTGATGGCATAAAAATATTTCTTTTTGCATCATTGTCCCATTTATTTGGACATTTATTTTAGCCCAGGTTAAACTAGCTAGATAGAGAATGCTTCTAAAAAGGCATGTTTACATATTCAATTGCGGAAAAAGTTCGAGTTGATTCCTCTTTGTAAAAATGTTCAATAGCCTTCTATTTGTATCTCTTATAAAAGAAAAGTTACATTTTTTTATTTTAAAATGTTCAGAATTTTTGCCTGTGTTGTTTAACTTTTAAAAGCTTTGATAAGGGTTTTTTTCTAGTAATAGCTTTTTTTTTTATATAAGTTTTTTTTTTTACTTTTTCCTTTATTTTGGAAACCATTTGCATTTTTTTCTATTTCAAATTTGACGAATGCAAAGCTATTCTATTTAATAAATAGCATAATGTGTAAAAATATATATAACACGCTGAAAAAAATAGAACATAAATGTAAACAAACAATGCCTATAAATATATTGTTTTGATATTGCAATCTGTGAGCTGAAACATGCTTAAAATTGTTGTTTAAAAATTTATTAATTACCATTTTAAATTTGTTATAAGCCAAGTATTTTAAATATAAAATTTATTATTTTGGGACTTAAAATTAGGTTCGTTATAGGAGTAGTTAGTTATTTTAAAAATCGCAAAGTTCATTATAACAATGGTATTTTCAATGAAATGGAATTACCTTAGGTTCATTATAAGGAAAGGTTCGCTATATCCTGGGTTTGTATTAGTGGGGTTTTACTGTTTTATCATTGCTGCTTAAATATTATTTCTTTTGTTCTCCTGTATACCACTGGTTTTGATGGAATTTAATTTTTACTAAATATATATTTTTCAAAAATATATACAGTAGAACACCTCTATGAGAGGACACCTCTCTGTAAAGGAGAGTTTTCATTTGCAAAATTACCATTTTTACTATTTAGCAACTCTCCATTAAGAGGACACCTCTTCCTAAAGGACACTTTGGTTCTGCAATTAGGTGTCCTTTACAGGGAGGTTCTACTGTATTTATGGAATCTGGGGGATCAACACTCTGCTATCCAGAGCAGACAGCTAATCTAGGTTGGATAGAACCCGGCTGGGCTGATTGTATTCATGGAGGGAGCTAGTTCAGTCAGCATACTGCCGGGTTAAATTGAAATAAAATTCTATAGAGGGAGAAATAGGCAAAGTATAGAACTATCTAGAGGCTAGTGAGACAAGTATTTCATTGCTGTGACTATGAAATGATGGTCATTAGGGCTGAGGCTGTGGACTTATATATACTTTGTTTGACATCACTTGGACAGGAAAGTTGTCTTTATATCATTGTTGTTACTAGGAAAAATGTTCCTATAATACACCTTTCCTAGTCAAGTGTCTTTTTTTTTTAATTAGAGAAAAGACTGTCAGCACACACATACACAACATCAATTTTTATGTAAGAATATGTATTACTCATGTTTCAAAGCTTCAAATTTAGAGAAGAAATTGATATTAGCCCTGAAAGAATGTCAAGACATCTTCAATGGTAGAAGTCAAACTGAGTGGTTTGTGGAATGGTATAGTCTCCATTGTTTGTGGAGTGTTAGAGTTTCCATTGTTTGTGGAATGGTATAGTATTCATTGTTTGTGGAATGTTAGAGTTTCCATTGTTTGTGGAATGTTATAGTCTCCATTGTTTGGATTGTGGAATATTATATAGGCTCTATTGTTTGGATTGTGGAATGTTATAGTCTCTATTGTTTGGATTGTGGAATGTTATAGTCTACATTGTTTGTGGAATGTTATATAGGCTCTATTGTTTGGATTGTGGAATGTTATAGTATCCATTGTTTGGATTGTGGAATATTATATAGGCTCTATTGTTTGGATTGTGGAATGTTATAGTCTACATTGTTTGTGGAATGTTATATAGGCTCTATTGTTTGGATTGTGGAATGTTATAGTATCCATTGTTTGGATTGTGGAATATTATATAGGCTCTATTGTTTGGATTGTGGAATGTTATAGTCTCTATTGTTTGGATTGTGGAATGTTATAGTCTACATTGTTTGTGGAATGTTATATAGGCTCTATTGTTTGGATTGTGGAATGTTATAGTCTCCATTGTTTGGATTGTGGAATATTATATAGGCTCTATTGTTTGGATTGTGGAATGTTATAGTCTCTATTGTTTGGATTGTGGAATGTTATAGTCTACATTGTTTGTGGAATGTTATAGTATCCATTGTTTGGATTGTAGAATGTTATAGTCTCCATTGTTTGTGGAATGTTATATGGTTTCCATTGTTTGTGGAATGTTATATAGTTTCCATTATGAGACAGGGAGAGTAATTAATACCTTAACATAGTCAGAGAAGGCGAGGGTGCGGAACCTGTCATGGAGGTGGCGGGGCAGGAGGGCCAGGACAAAGTCCTGTGGCAGCAGCAGGGGGCAGAGGGTGGCCATACACTGGATGTGGGTGGCCAGGCCGGACTGGAGCTGGGCTGCCAGGTGCTGGGACCAGCACTCCCCACAGAAGCCATGCTGGCAGCCCGCCTGCCGGAACCCACACACCTGCTGCAGGGTCAGGCACACCGCACACTCCATGGCTCCACCTCCCCGAACCTGCAACAGTGGTTTCTTTCTTAATCCTTAACGTACCACAGGTGGTAAAAATGAAGATGAGAATCACAAGATCAATACTAATAGAGTAGAACCTCCGTGAGAGGACAATTGCGCTAGAGGACACCTCTCTACAAAGGACAGTCTTTAATTGCAAAATTACCATTTTGACAATTTAGCAACTCTCCAGTAAAAGGACACCTTGGCTCTGCTATTAGGTGTCCTTTACAGGGAGGTTCTACTGTGTAATTAAATAACATGAAAAACGCTGAGCTAGCTACCTATCTTTTTTTATGACTGCCAGAATATAGTAAAGAGAAAGGTGGACAATCTTTTCTAAAGTTAACCACAGCCAACTTATGTCAAAGTGATTTTTTAACCAGCAGCATATCAAGCTGATAACTTCTGTAAATGTATATTATTTTTATATCTTTAAAAAAAAAAAAAAAACCCCTGTAAAACTCCCGCTAAAACAAACCTGGGATGTAGTGAACCTTTTCTTATAACAAACCTAAGGTGTTTCCCCAATTCCATTCTATGTAAAAAATATCATTGTTATAAAGAAATTTGATATTTTCAAAATATAATTAACTACCTTTACAACAAACCTAATTTTGAGTCCCAAAACAATAAAGCTGCCTCCATAGAAAATGTAAGGTATATAACAAAACCAATACATTAATAAGAGAGCGGTGTCAAGATTAATTTGGTGAAACCGCTGAGAGGGTTCATCACTGATGAGCCAAGCCCTCTCATTCAATAACTTTTATCATTGCAATAAGGTCTGTTGATATAATATTTGAAGATTTATTAAAAAAAAAAACTCATTGCCAGTAAATTTATTTGTTTCAACACAGGCAAAACTTCAGAACAAGTTTGTTGGTGTTGTTTCTTATCCCCTTGTGTAAAGATTACACATTCCATGAGTTCATACTCCTCAAGCTGTTTTATGATAAGCAGCGGCCTCTCCCAAAGGTCCTGTTTAGTGCATCTAATACAAGCCAAAATGTGTTCTGGAGCTGCAGGTGCCAAGCTACATTTTGGGTAAGTTTAAACTCAGAACAAGTTTAAAATAAGAAAATGTTACATTTGTGCTTTAAGAGATAAAATGAAAAGGTGATCAACCCCAGCTTTTGCCACATTTGTGCATGTTGGCATTCCCTTTCAGAAGTCTTTCTATATCTAGCTATTTCAACCTAGGCTAAAAACATCAAAATAAACGCGCCCTTGATGCAATGAAAGGTTATTGCTAGGCCATGAACTATGCTGATTTTGAAGCTAGCAATGTTTTGCATAAGTTCAAAAGGAAATACAAGGTATGTCCCATAAGTTCCCGGACTGGGTCCATAAAAAAAAAAAAAAGGTAGGATATTTTTTTAAAAAATTATTAAAACTTTTCAAAGTAATCCCCCCTTCCTTCAATGCACCAGCACCATTGTTTCTCCCAATCGTCGAAACAGTTTTTATAGGCCTCTTTTGGAATGCTCTTCAATGCCAACAGCGATTTTTCCATTATGTCATCCCTGGTGTCAAAATGTCTTCCTTTTAGAACTGCTTTAAGTTTGGGGAACAGGAAAAAGTCATTTGGTGCGACGTCTGGGGAATAGGGTGGCTGAGGTAGGATTTGTGTCCAGTTTTTCGCCAAAAAACTCGTCACCAAGTGCGCTGTGTGAGGGCGGGCATTGTCATGGTGTAGGATCCAGTCACCATTAGTCCATTTTTCTGGCCTTTTTTTTTTTCGAATCGCTTCCCTTAGACGGCGAAGAATGCCCAAATACTGTTTGGCCTGCAGGAAGATACTCGTGATGAACAATGCCCTTGTCATCCAAAAAAGCGACCAGTAACACCTTGTTTCTGGATTTCAATATCCTGGATTTTTTGGGTCTAGGCTCACCCTGACCTCTCCACTCGGCAGAATGATGCTTGGTTTCAGGGTCATAGCCATAGACCCATGTCTCGTCGCCTGTGATTATCATGTCTTTCCATTCCGGATCTGTTCTTGCCATTTCCAACATGTCCTCACAGGATGCAAGCCGACACAGTTTTTGCTCATTAGTGAGGAATCTTGGGATTAATTTTGCAGGAATCTTTTTGAGCTTCAAATCTTCGGTTATGATCCTTCCAATCGTTGTTTTAAAGATGCCTGTGTCTTGCTTTAGCTCCAGCAAAGTGGTTAGAGGATTTTCTTTTATCAAATCAGTGATTTTTTGCACATTTTGATCAGTCCTTTGAAATTTTGGGTGTCCTTGACAAGGATCATCTTCAATGGAAATTCTGCCAGCTTTAAATCTAGAATGCCATTCAAAAACAGTTGTTCTCTATGGGGCGTCATTGGGGGATGCTTTATTAAGCATTTAAAAAGTTTCGGCTGCTGATATTTGAAGTTTTACACAAAATTCTATGCAAATCCTCTGCTTCAATTTTTGTTCAATCGTAAAATCGCCGCAGCGCTAGGTCTAACCTTTAAATAAATTAGAATGACCTTGGCGCGCGCACGTACTGCCTCGATATTGGTACCACCGTGTTGCCAGATATTTTTTCTATAATAAACAGTCAAATTTATTCAGACAATTTATAAACAAGGTACCAAATTAATTGGTAATAATAAAAATTTGGTCTTATTATCTTGTATCTAATCTAAAATTCAAATTGTACCTTATCAAAACAAAATCTAATCTTCAGAAGAGTAAGTGGAAAAAAAAACTCTAAATAGAATTAAAATACTTATTAAATTCATTTAAAAGGCAATGCTTGAAGAGCGCTTTCAAACAACAAATTTTTATAGAGATTTAAAAAAAAAGAACTATGTATTAAAGAGTATAATATGATAAAATAACTCCGCCTTTGCTGGTCCTAAGCCCGGATGAAAAAGGAGGAAGGGGAACAGTAACAACCTCACTAAAAAACCTGGGCTCAGCTGGCCCGGCTGATAGTACCCTGTAAGGGCTCCTGATCCAGAGATACAGAATGAGCAGTGTTTGTACTCCATATTAGGAGCGGCTGCACATGGCATCTGTTCCTCATGTCAGAGGCAGCCATTTCTTTTGGAGCTGAGTCGACCTGCCACTGAGTAGTGCAATCAGTCTTAATGACAAAGGCACACGCATTCTACTTCACCTAATCATGATGGTTGTCAAATTTCTTTTTCAAAAGTCTCAAGCTTTACAAGCTTGACACCCTAATATGATTGAGTGGAGATAAGAAAGAAGAAGATATGACAAAATTGTTTCAAGATAATGAAAGGGTACAGTTTGGATTAAAGATTAGAACTACAAGGTAATAAGACCAAATCCAAATAAATAGTGTGTGACATTTAGGTAACGGCATTACTGAAACATCACACACTATTAATTTATTTGGATTTTGTCCTATTACCTTGTTGTTTTAAGATAACTTTTTATATCTCGTTTAAAATATAATTTGCTTAGGGGTCTTGTCTCTCATCCACCATGGGATTTCAATCTATATATATTAAGGAGTGTGCGGTCCATACATGATTGTTACTTAGCTTATTTTTACAGGACCTTTGGGAGAGGCCGCTGCTCATCATAAAACAGCTCGAGGAGCATGAACTCATGGAATTCGTGCAATCTTTACACAAGGGGATAAGAAACAACAACAACAACAAAATGTGGTTTTCTATAGCATTAAGATATTTGCACACAGGAAGGTCTGAAGAAGCAATCCTTCTGGTGGAGAGAATTAGGCTAGAGAGCAAGGTAGTACTGTCTTAAAATAAAATTTTAATAAGGCTAAGACTCTCAGACTACTATTGTGGATATGTTTAATTAAGAGCCATTAGTCTAGTTTTAGATTAAAAAAATATATTTAGTGATATAAATAATATAATAATCTGCATACATGCAAGCACAAAGGCACAAGAAAACAATATTAAGAGAGAGAGGCTATGTACAGAGAATAAAATATCTTGAGGAATTCCCCAAAATATTTACAAACACAGCTAGGTCCATGGAACTTGTTGCTCTCACAACAATCATTAAGGAGACCATCCTATGTCAAGTTTATGGTTTAGTTGATGGATTCCTTCAATCAGGAGGAAGCTGAAACATCTGTAGCTTCCTGCGAGGGGAGAAATGAGAGAAGTTTGTCAAGATGTCCAGCATTATCCGTCCAGGGTGGGATCCATATTATCAGAGAGCCTTCCATCCTTCTTAGATAACTTCTCCTTGTAAACAACTCATTCTTCCTCTCACAAGTTAACAAGGGGAGATATATATATTATAGCACCTTGATGCTCCAAGTACAACAACAACAACAAAAAGCCTTTATTTAGGGTCACTGACCCTATACAGGATTCACCAGAGGTATGCATAAGAACAAAGCAGTGAGACAAATGAAATAACGATATAGACAGAAGAAAAAAAAAAAAAAACAAGAAAGAGTAGCAGTAAGAAAGTGAGGAGTGGGTGTCACTTGGCCTTCTGAGATATGGACTTGTGGAAACCATAAAACGCCGTAGCAATATACTTATTCTGGGTCATATTGTCAATTATTGATGGAAGTGAAGCACAGAGTTGCCCAGTTTTGAGCATAAGGGTTCTTCTTTCAGAGCAGAGCAATCAAAAATATAGTGAGTGATTTCATTTTTTAGTTTTGAATTACAGAAGGTACAAATCAGGTCCTCACCGCAGAGTTGATGCTCCAAGTGACTACTGAGCTAAGACTCCATGATACATCACCATCTAGGAAGAGTATATCTAGTCCAAGCTAGCCTACAACTTGGTTGTATAATTCTAGGGTCCCAAGAAATGTGATCATTGTAACAAGGTTCAACTGTAGGTGCTCTCCATGCAACATTTCAACAGGTACTTTGCTCCTCAGACACTACATTTTTCTGAGTGAATCCCTACAACAAGATTTACAACAAAAGGTTATTTTTATTGATGTGTTCAGATCTTGAGTGGAAAACCAATAAACATATCTGGTGGAGGAGTAATAAAAGTATTCAAATTTTAGATGGCATTTATAATTTTTTTTTAGAATCTCAAGTATAAACAATCTTACAGGCCATGATAATCATGGTGACTGCTTATAGTACAAATATGTCCAAACATGTGGAGCCCTCACTGGGGGGTAGAGGAATACTGTCAAAGTCTGTGATCCTGTATTGAGCACTTTTTTTCTACTTCAATGGTTACAAAGTCCAACCCCACCAGTGAGAGCAACTAACTAAATTAAGGTTCTGGAAATGATTTCTACATGTGGTTCACTTACACAGTGAAAGCATTCTTTAACTACCCAACATGATTATCATGGCCTCTTGAGACAGGTAAAAAAATGGGTTTAATGCAGGTTTTGAATCTAGTTGCGCTGTGGGACACTTGCAGAACTCACCTGGTAGCTGGAGGTGAGGGCTATCCGAGATTCCTGGAGCAGTTTGCTGGGTTCTGTGGTGAACCTACGCGCCACCTCCGTCACATTCCAGCCGTTGATATGGAGGAGCAGCTTGGCGATGGCAGGTCGCACCTGCACAGCACCAGGTGACCTTTCCAGATGGAGTAGA
The DNA here is from genome assembly GCA_030710605.1 of Cordylochernes scorpioides. NCBI lineage: Eukaryota > Metazoa > Arthropoda > Arachnida > Pseudoscorpiones > Chernetidae > Cordylochernes > Cordylochernes scorpioides. Next base: position 27,122,597 of record CP092882.1, read on the forward strand.
GCTCTGAACAACAATCAGAGAATATGGTGCAACTTTGGTTGAGGAGTGCGAATTGGCCCCGCACCATGAGCTGGTCAGTGCAGAAGGTCAATATTTTTTATTCTCAGGAGGAAACTTTCAACTAGACCATTGATATTGGCCAGCTGTCATGGAGTCAATGGGAAAATAAATAACTTTTGTTTGGATCCCTTCACCCCGTGTGTCATCATCTTATCGACCTTTTTTTCAACATGGCACAACTTTCTGACAGTTCTCTTCTTCACTCTTCGTTCTTTTTTTTTTTTTAAGTCTAATAAAACTTACTTCCTTATTTGTCTGTTCACAAATCATATTATCCATTTTTAACATTCTTACAGTGCACCTAGAAGTCTGGTACACCTGTTCAAACCTGATGACAATTTGACAAAAATTTCGGACTTTTGGATGGTCAAAATTTCCTTTCAAATTTTGAATCACACAATTTTTTTTAATTTACAGTAGAATCTTCCATGAAAGACCATAGCCTCACTTATAATTATTGTAATCTAACTCTTATGTTGAAATATTTTAAAAGCTTTTCAAATAAAACATTGGGAGCTTTGAATTATTTTGACAAAATAATGAGTTTTTCTTTACGTAGCAGCCCTGATATTGGAAACATTTTAGAATGCATATCTGCAAACCATTTATATATTAGTTATTTCATTACCTTATTTAATAATATTTTATATTTTTTAAAATTCTTGTAGGATTTAGTTCTTGATTAAATTTTGAATGTGGTTTTAACAATATCTAATTCTTAAGCAAATTATTCAGGCTCTAACACCAAATTATTAAAAAAAAAAACATTTATTTCATTTAAAATAAAAATATAAAACCTGAATTTATATAATTTAAAAATTAATAAAGATTGAATTATATATATTTCAAAGTTGAAAAAACTGTTTTAGAAATTATTTTTTAAAAATAATAATAATAAGATACTTTGAAATTACAAAGTGCTTATAGTGTGCTTTGTTCAAGAAGTGCTTGATAATTTTCACTACATTTTTCATACATTTAATAATTTCAAAGTTAATATTTTTTACATGTACAGTAGAACCTCCCTTTAGCGGACACCTCTCCACAAAGGACAGTTTTCATTGGTAAAATTACCATTTTCACAATTTAGCAACTCTTCGGTAAGAGGACAGCTCTTTTTAAAAGGCACTTTGACTCTGCAATTAGGTGTCAGGGAGGTTCTACTGCATTATCAGATTTAATTTCTTAATAATCTGTATGAGAGACAAGAAATCACTTTTTAGTGGTCACTGGTCAGAGATGGTGGGAGACTCCTTATAGTAGGCTTACAATGGGAAGTTATAATAGGGGGGTAGCAGAGGTTATCTCTTGGATTGTCAAATTATATTGACAAATATTTGCACTCTTATCATATCTCAGGTTTTAGTGGAAAGAATTCTGTTGTTTATTTGTTTAGTGAACTGATCTCCCACGCCTTCTCATTGGACGAATGTGGCCATGTTTGTACATAAAGGAGGGTTGAAACGGAATGCGAGGAGTCGTGGAGTAGTTTTCGAGTGGAGACGCTTAAAGCGTTCCTTGTGAGCTTTTCTGGTTACCTCCTCGCATACCTGTGAAACTCCGGTCCGCTCCTTATCAACGCTGCAAATAAAAGATAAGTATGGCTTTTATTTTATTTAACAAATTATGTTTTTTTTTATTTCCCCCCTTTTTCTGTGTTTAAGTCACTATTACTGTAGGCCCTAGTATATTGTGTGTTAACTCGAACAAAGTAACTTTTGTCAGGATGTATGTCCTCTGACCACATCTGGTACTTCTAGTTCAATCCCACTAACATTAAAAGGTGATAACATCCCATCTATATGTAGAAAATGGAGGAATTAAAGCACAAATATTTCTTTTAAAATATAAAATAAACTTCTACTGTACTTACTGCGATGAAAAAATATTGGGAGGGTTCACCACTGATGAGCAAAGCCCTCCCAATATTTTTTCCATCGCAGTAAGGACAGTAGAAGTTTGTTTTATATTTGAGAAGAAACATTCGTGCTTTAAATCCTCCATTTCTTACATACTAAGATTGCTAGTGTACAAAATTTCTTACTTCTAAATAGCTATTGTGGTCAGGAATAGAATGAGAGATTTTTAAATTTCCTTTTGAAAGAATAAAATAGACACAGCCATTTCTCAGATATTGAGCGGCTGGCATACGTTAAAAATGTGGTCAGGATTGGATTCATTTCAATATTTCCTTTCAAATTTGTTATCTACTTTTATTATGTAGTCCAGAGCATATAAGAGTCTGAATTTTGCACATCCACTTGATTCAGCTAAGAGCTCATGTTGTTTTTTTTTGTTTGTTTGCTTATCCCTAGTACACGTGGTACAGGCCATGATAATCATGGTGGGTAGAAGTAGGCCGCTGCTTTTACTGTAAGTGCACCACATATCTACACATGTGAAAAGCAGTTCGACTTTGCACTTACAAATGTGCCAGAGCCCCGTTTGGTTACTTGCACTCGCAAGTAGAGCTCTTGTGGTATTTATATGGGTCAACAAGTCTAGCAAGAGCTGTGCTAATATTCTCTGTTATCATCCCTAATGTGATATTTATATGGGTCAACAAGTCTAGCAAGAGCTGTGCTAATCTTCTCTGTTATCATCCCTAATGTGGTGTTTATATGGGTCAACAAGTCTAGCAGGAACCATGCTAATCTTCTCTGTTATCATCCCTAATGTGATATTTATATGGGTCAACAAGTCTAGCAAGAGCTGTGCTAATATTCTCTGTTATCATCCCTAATGTGATATTTATATGGGTCAACAAGTCTAGCAAGAGCTGTGCTAATCTTCTCTGTTATCATCCCTAATGTGGTGTTTATATGGGTCAACAAGTCTAGCAGGAACCATGCTAATCTTCTCTGTTATCATTCCTAATGAGGGATTTATATGGGTCAACAAGTCTAGCAAGAGCTGTGCTAATCTTCTCTGTTATCATTCCTAATGAGGGATTTATATGGGTCAACAAGTATAGCAGGGACCATGCTAATCTTCTCTGTTATCATTCCTAATGAGGGATTTATATGGGTCAACAAATCTAGCAGGGACCATGCTAATCTTCTCTGTTATCATTCCTAATGTGGTATTTATATGGGTCAACAAGTATAGTAAGGACCATGCTAATCTTCTCTGTTATAATCCCTAATGTGGTGTTTATATGGGTCAACAAGTCTAGCAGGGACCATACCAATCTTCTCTGTTATCATCTCTAATGTGGTATTTATATGAGTCAACAAGTATAGCAGGGACCATGCTGATATTCTCTGTTATCATCTAAAAAAAAGTGATATTTGTGTGGATCAATAAGTATAGCAAGGTCTATACTAAATTTCCTTGCTATAATCCTTATTGTAGTGTAGTTGTACAGATCAACACGCTTTGGAGGGGTCACCCTATTCTTATCTGTATAGTCCCTATTGCCACACTGATCTTTATTTACTGTGCCATAATCAGTATAGCAGAGACCATTGTACTTCCCCAAAAACTAGTATAGCAGGGACCAACAACAATCAGTATAGCAGGGACCAACAACAATCAGTATAGAAGGGGCCAACAACAATCAGTATAGCAGGGACCAACAACAATCAGTATGGCAGGGACCAACAACAATGAGTATAGAAGGGGCCAACAACAATCAGTAGAGCAGGGACCAACAACAATCAGTATAGCAGGGACCAACAACAATCAGTATAGCAGGGACCAACAACAATCAGTATAGAAGGGGCCAACAACAATCAGTATGGCAGGGACCAACAACAATGAGTATAGAAGGGGCCAACAACAATCAGTATAGCAGGGACCAACAACAATCAGTATAGCAGGGACCAACAACAATCAGTATAGAAGGGGCCAACAACAATCAGTATAGAAGGGGCCAACAACAATCAGTATAGCAGGGACCAACAACAATCAGTATAGCAGGGACCAACAACAACCAGTATAGCAGGGACCAACAACAATCAGTATAGCAGGGACCAACAACAATCAGTATAGAAGGGGCCAACAACAATCAGTATAGCAGGGACCAACAACAATCAGTATGGCAGGGACCAACAACAATGAGTATAGAAGGGGCCAACAACAATCAGTAGAGCAGGGACCAACAACAATCAGTATAGCAGGGACCAACAACAACCAGTATAGCAGGGACCAACAACAATCAGTATGGCAGGGACCAACAACAATGAGTATAGAAGGGGCCAACAACAATCAGTAGAGCAGGGACCAACAACAATCAGTATAGCAGGGACCAACAACAATCAGTATGGCAGGGACCAACAACAATGAGTATAGAAGGGGCCAACAACAATCAGTAGAGCAGGGACCAACAACAATCAGTATAGCAGGGACCAACAACAATCAGTATGGCAGGGACCAACAACAATGAGTATAGAAGGGGCCAACAACAATCAGTAGAGCAGGGACCAACAACAATCAGTATAGCAGGGACCAACAACAATCAGTATAGAAGGGGCCAACAACAATCAGTATAGCAGGGACCAACAACAATCAGTATGGCAGGGACCAACAACAATGAGTATAGAAGGGGCCAACAACAATCAGTATAGCAGGGACCAACAACAATCAGTATAGCAGGGACCAACAACAATCAGTATAGAAGGGGCCAACAACAATCAGTATAGCAGGGACCAACAACAATCAGTAGAGCAGGGACCAACAACAATCAGTATAGAAGGGGCCAACAACAATCAGTATAGCAGGGACCAACAACAATCAGTAGAGCAGGGACCAACAACAATCAGTATGGCAGGAACCAACAACAATCAGTATAGCAGGGACCAACAACAATCAGTATAGCAGGGACCAACAACAATCAGTATGGCAGGAACCAACAACAATCAGTATAGCAGGGACCAACAACAATCAGTATAGAAGGGGCCAACAACAATCAGTATAGCAGGGACCAACAACAATCAGTAGAGCAGGGACCAACAACAATCAGTATAGAAGGGGCCAACAACAATCAGTATAGCAGGGACCAACAACAATCAGTAGAGCAGGGACCAACAACAATCAGTATGGCAGGAACCAACAACAATCAGTATAGCAGGGACCAACAACAATCAGTATAGCAGGGACCAACAACAATCAGTATGGCAGGAACCAACAACAATCAGTATGGCAGGAACCAACAACAATCAGTATAGCAGGGGCCAACAACAATCAGTAGAGCAGGTGTGTACCTGGATGAGGTTGACCAGAGCAGAGACACTCTCCTCCATGAAGTCCTGGGCCTGGGCGACTGTGAGACTCTCGTAGCGAGACACCTCTGGGTCCTCCGGATCAGGTTCTGCAGGGAGGCTCTCCCCGTCTTCTGCCATGTTGTAGTACTCATCCTGGTAGCAGTCCTCATCACTCTCTTCCTCCTCCTCCTCCAGCACGTCCTCTGCTGACATTGGCACTGCACACATTGTATAGACTTGTTCACATGTTGCTAGTTGAAAGCTAAACATCTCTTTGACAATTAGCGAGAAGATTTCATGAATCCCTAATGAGGAGAGCTATAATCTCTAGGTGGCTGCCAAAGCTGGTGTTGTGGTCACAGACCTGCTAGCTTACATGTCATTCAAAATACAACTCCTAGTTTTTGTCTCTATTATGACAGGGGAGGTAACATTTCTTATACAAGATCACTTATTCATGTTTTGGTAACATTCTTAAGGTAAATTTTAACTAAAGAAATGTTTTAGAGATGGTTTGTTCAAGTGAGATGTATAGAAGTACAGTAGAGTAGTATCATTTGGGGTTGTTAGTTCAGGTCATTTTTGATTAAACCGGAACTTATGCGACGATTCATTGTATTTGCATTATGGGCAAGAAATATTTTTAATGAAAAAAAAAAAAAAAAGCATGGGATAAATTTTCTGTTTCAAAGGCTTACAAGCACACTAGTATGAAAGAAATCCAGTAAAACCCCGCTATAACAAACCTTTTCTTATAATGAACCTGAAATAATCAACACACACACACTTCTATAGGCTAGAGTGAACAACAGGTTCAGTCTCATTGGGATTCGCTATATAGAGGGGTTTTCCTGTATATTTGAAAAAAAAAAAAAAGAATTAAGGCTAATTTCAAATTGTTTACCTATTAAATTGAAGGCAATAAAATCCTCGAATCTTCATATAATGAGCTCTGAGCTCTAATACTGTATTGGACGATTCTGCTTATATACGCTGCGCTGAAGTGCGGAATCTTAGAAATGGTATTCAAGTAAACTATGGACATAAGCTTTAAGGAGAGTAGAATTACATATAAATTTGCATCGAGCAAGGCTCTTTCACAAACAACAATTACATGGCCATAAAATAATCTATAACACGTCATCTATATACTGGAAATTCTTATGTCCTTACTGTGATCGCAGTACAAGTTTGCTTTAGGTGTAAAAAACATTTGTGATGTTTTCATCAAAGTCTTCCAGTGCTGGAAAGACTCCACCAACAATGGACTATCTCTCCCACAGAGTAGGTATTGTATACCTTGCAGAATGAAGGGAGATACCCCAAGGAAGAATAGGGCCTAGAATTAGAAGCTATGAGAAGAACTGGTGAGAAATAAGTCCAACCTCTGTATGGCAACCACATATTGAGGAAGGATGTAAAGTTATTCCCAAATGTCAACATATTGTTTCTATATTACCTAAATTTCATATATTTTAGGTTTAAAAATATATATATTTATCAAAATAGAAAACTGTAATCATTATCAAAAACATAATCATCTATATGTGCATGGTACAGAAGAACCTCTTTCTCTAAAGGACAACACCTAGTTGCAGAGTGTCTGCTTAACATTGGTAAAATTGGCAATGACCTATGTATAGAGATGTCTGTGAGCAGGAGGGTTTGCTCAAATAAGTTCTACTGAAGAAATCTTATCAATTTGTGGGTTAAGCTAGCCCTGAGCATATACCTCTGTCATTCGATTCATAGCACGAAATACAATCAAATATTATAAATGAATCATACCCACCATTGTGGTCAACTTTATTCAGGGGATGATCCTTTTGAGATCTTAGCAAATCAAATAGTGCCAAAATTTTACATAACACTAATCCCAAGACATCCCCATGAATGTAGTTTTAAACAAAAATGTTAATTATAATTTTTTTAGTATTATTTATATACATATTCATTAATATGTTATCACCATCATTTTTTAACCTCAAAATAAGGCTAAAAGTTACCTATTCTTGTACAGCAGCTAAACTATGACTTACTTTCCGTATAATCAAATAGTATGGAGGCATACCAAACATTTCTAGTATATATAACCTCGTTAATTCAACCAACACTTGAGATAATTCGACCATGTTTTCATGACTCCAACCTGTCAAATAACCATTCAAACAAGGATAATTTTATATCATTGATAAATGACACCATCAAATTTTGACAACAACATTAGATAATTCTTTGTTAAAATACAATTTTAATGACAAAAATGCAACACCAAGTCATGCAGCGGAATTACGGCCATAGTTTGTGCACGGTGCTTAAAAGTGTTACAACAAGGTGGTACAACTATTGATGTTGCCCACAAAGTGTTACGCATGATTTGCCTTTTTTTTTTTCTCAACTATACTTTGTCATTGCAGAACAGCCATGTTGACAATGTGATTGGCACTCTGTGATTTATCTTTAAACTAGCCGAATGAGACCCGGGCAACGCCCGGGTTTTACCAGATTAAATGCTTTTATTAAAATACTATTCGTTACAATTATAAATTGGCGCCTTGGATGTCATTCTTGTATAATATATAAATGAGTTTTAAAAATTATAAAAAAAAAAAAAATGCATCGGCCGGGAATCGAACCCGGGGCGCCCGCATGGCAGGCGAGCATTCTACCACTGAACCAAAAGCAAACAGTGACAGAAGTGTCTCGCGCATTGGCGGCGCCATCGTAGCGAACCAATAGGAGAGCGCCATTCCAAAAAAAAGCGAGTGGGGGGGTCATGATGGGGGGGCAAAGGTGGTGTGATCGTAGCCAACCAATAGGAGGGCGCCATTCCAAAAAAAAAAAAGCAAACCGTGACAGAGATGAGGAATGACGCTCGTAACTGTATATAGAATTCTCAGAACTAGCTCACAGGTTTACTAAACCTAATCTAGCATAAAGTGTTTACAAGTCTATTATGAAGTTAGTTTAGGTTAGGTTTAATAAATCAGGGAGCTAGTTCAGAGTTTTCCCAAAATTTGTCCTAATTTTCTGGCGATAGAGAGCCCCAAGATATTTTTCAGTAATTTCTTTACAAAATTTATCCTACAACCTCTTTCTACCAACTCCTATCAATGATGTTAGTTTCTAATTGATTGATGAGCCAGTTGAAGTGAAGTAATGGCAAAAAGTTTCCTTTTAAAATGACATTTGAAAATATCCCGCATGTGTTTCTTTTGAATGAAAAATCAAAATTTATTTTAAGGAGAAATAACGATTATTTCTAACCTTAGGAATGAAGTATGAAAGGATGAATTGTGAAGAGAAGTGATAAACAGAAAAATGAAAGTGTCCAGGGATGGGAATTTGATTTTTCGTTCAAAAGAAACACATGCGGGATATTTTTAAATGTCGTTCTACAATCATTAGCAGCATTATATTGTACACCTATCCCCCGATTTACACGGTAGATACGTTCCTGGGAAAAACGTGTAAATGGAGGATAGGTGTACACAGAAATAAAAATAAAATGCATTGACAGGTTAAAATATGTAGTCAGCACATAAGCTCGGGATTCCTCGTGAGATGTGTACACAGCGCATGTGTTCAATCACAGTAGCATTTAGTATAGTGCGATAAAAACAAAAAAAAAAACTTATTTGGAAAACCGTGTAAAAGCAAAACATGTAAAACAAGTACCGTGTAAATCAGGGGATAGGTGTATTATAAATTACTGTTTCCTTTGTTTATTATTATTTCATCTACTTAAATATGAAACAAATGCTTCAAATAATCATCAGTCAAGATTATCATGTGGAATATACATTAAGATGTAGTTTAAAGTGAGGGCAAACTATCAACTATAATGTCAATAAATATTTTTTCTTATTGCTACGAGTATAAAAAAGTAGGATTATTTAAAAGCTGAAGTAAAATGGTCTACAAAGAATCTTTAAATCCTTTTTCTCAAGAGAGTTAATGTATATGAATACTTAAATGAAATAAATATCTATCCCAAGTTTTTTATTATATAATTAAAAATATAATATAACTACAAAAAAATATAGAATAACGTTGATGTTACTTATATGCTAGCTTATTCCTGCTTGGGTTATTTTTTATTTAATCACATTTGATACTTTGCCATGATTATAAAAATAATCTAGTTATAGTAATAACAAATGATGAAAGATCAGATGTGCAATTTCGAAATATATTACTTTTGGGGGTATATTTTTCTGTGCTTTTAAAAAATATATATATTTGATGAACAAAAAGAAAAACTTATAAATGATCAAGGTTCTTGACATCTTTTTAAAAATGCATAAAAAACCCTTTGAAAAAGTAAATACACATAGTTTTAAAAATATAATTTCTATGTAAATAATAGTGTAAAATAAAATTAAAAGTGGAGAGGTTAAACCTAAGACCTTCTAAGAGTTAAAAATGTTACCAATTTTAAAAATTAAAAGCAAACATTACTATGTGTAGAAACTCCTTCTTTAGTAACGAGATGTTCAAATTCTAAAACTAAAATTCATTTATATAATAAACAAAAACAAATATTTATATATACAAAATACATTTAAAATTAAACGCAAAATTTTACTCCTTTGAGATTTCTAAATGTTGCCGACTTCATTCTGCTGAATTTATAACACCGAATAAACAAGCCATATTATTCAGTGACTTTTCTAATGATTAATTTGATAGACATTTTTGTAGTCAATTATTTATGATGCAAAATATTTATCTTATTGTATATAAATAAATATATTACAGTGTAGTTTGGGAAATTTTGAGTATAGTGTGTTTGCATAAAAATATTACATTTAACTTTTTTTTTTTTAATTCTGAGAATTACAGACTTTTTATATTTTAGGTTTTTCTAGCAAGGTATACGTTCTCACGATTGCTAACGGTAAACAACTAAGTAATTATATCGCTTAAACCTGTCACGAAAATTTGTGAAGAAAATCAAAATGTAAAATAATTTAGAAAACATAAAATTATGTCACAAAAATGCAGTTTGAAAAAGTTGTCAATTATTTTTTAGAAGCATGCTAGGATTCGAACCTGTAATTTTCTAATCCATAATCAGACGCGTTAACCGTTGCGCTAAGTTGAAAAAAACTTTATATTATATAAACTTTAGTATATATATGTGGTATTTCGGTAGTCTGGTCTGTTGTATCGAGTCATGGGGAAAGATGATGATTGCGCAGTCGTGATGGTGGTGAGTGGTAAAGAACACAGAGACGAATCACAGGGGAATCTGAGGCATCAGAGGGAGGAAACGCAGAGACCAAGTTGCTGCCGGCGGGCCACTTACTAACGATCTGTCTGCTACTGCTGTCTGCTATCTTGCGTCTGCTGAACTAACTCACTGGTTGCGGGCAAGCCCTTTTTATGCTCAAGCGTTACGTCATCGGACGTCTGGCGCCGCGGTGTTGGGGCGATTGACCTCATTGGCTGCGGGTAAGCCCTAGTCATTGGACGTCTGGCTCCGCGTGTTGGGGCGATTGACCTCATTAGCTGCGGGAAAGTTAATTTTGGTTTCTACTTTCCCTCTAGATGTACCTCTGTATTTAATTGAACACACAAAAACGATACATACAGAGTTAAATTGATTAAAGGAGGATGGGGTACAATGATTAAAAGTTCATATTGGAGTAGGGGGTGTAAGAAGAGGTGGTGATTATTTACACAGGTGCTTATGATTCTTAAATTACCACATATATTTAAGTCATTAGATAATAAAAAGGCATATATTGGCAATTAAATCTTTTAAAAATCCAATATATGCCTTTTTATTATCTAATGATTTAAATATGGATTGCTCTAATTTCAAAACCATATATTTAAGTGTAAATTCGAAACTATCCTTCTTCTTCTTTCTTATCTCCACTCAATCATATTAGGGTATCAAGCTTGCAAAGCTTGAGATTTTGATGGTGTCTGCTGAGGGTGAGTAGAGCTCATCAATGGATAAGTCAATACCGTCAAAGATGTGTTTTTGGGTTGCAGGTTGGGAATTGCACTTAGTACATAATAGGAAAACCTTACAACCATTCTGGAAAGTCATTGTCTGTAGGTTACCAGACTTAAGTCTGGAAATAAAAGACTGTTGTTCTCTTGGGAGGGCAGAACAGGTACTTGTCCATCCTGCTCTGTACCAGTCATGTGCAGCATTATATTTCCATTCCTTCAGGCATTGGGTTTTGATGGCGTCTAGTTGGATGGTAGATTCCTTGGCCTCAGGGAGGCCAACAACTCCAGACTTTGCCAGAGATACTGCTAGCTCATTTCCAGGAATTCAAACGTTAACTGGAAGCCAATGCACTGTGGCAGAGCTGTTGGTTGGGAGTCGGTTTACAGACTTAGTGATGCTCTTGAGAAGAGGTTCTGAAGTAGGTTTGAAGGGTAAAATGGCTGCTCTTGAGTCAGAGTAGATTATTATTTAGCTTGGCGAGTTGATGTTGATGTCCTTGAGAGCAGTATCTATTGCAGAGAGTTCCAATTTATAAACTGAGAGGTGTCTAGGGTGGGAAAGGGAGATTTTTTTTCCAGGATTCAAAACTATTATAGATGCGTATGTGTTCTTTTAAAAATTAAACAATTTCTACTGCTCTTACTGCAATGGACAGATTAATGTAAGGGCCTGGCACATCAGTGGTGAACCCTTCCAGCGGTTTCGCCAGTTTAATCTACCATACCGATGTTATATCGTATTTTTTGGTTTTACTTTTATAGTGATACTGATGCTAGACTCTTGGAATGGGTAATTTAGATTAACTATGGACATAAGCTTTTAGGACAGTAGAAATAGATAGAATTATAAATATATAATATGCTTCGAGGAATTGCTTTTACGCATACATCAAATTGAGTCTTTTATTAGAACAATTACATTTAGATGCATTAGCGTGCCATCTGTTATGAAAATTCGAAATTATTTTAGACGCTATGATTCCTTTAAAAATTAAACAGTTTCTACTGCCCTTAATGCAACGGAAAAATAGAAGAGAGAGAGAGAGGTTGAGTAAGCATCATGGTTTCTAAGATTATGATAATAGGCACAGTATCTTAATATATTCTTTTATATTTACTATAATCTATGTGTAGTGTTTCTTATTGAATGCCTAAAAATCTCAGACACCTCAAAGGATAAGCCTTTTAGACAATACAATGAAACTTTAGCCTACGCGCACCTAATACATATTTTTTTTTAATACAAAATATACATATTAACGGAATTTTTATTCTTTAAACAGAGAACAAATCAGCATATGGAATCACTACAGCACCCGAAGATCTATCATCACTCTCGAAATGATTTCTTTTCTATGGTGGTTCCCGTCAGCGTGGTGCAAGCTGTACCTCAATGACCAAAAAATAACAGTTCTTTAAGGCATCCTGAAAACAGCCAACAGTTCGAAATACATTAGTGGTTAGCTTTTCTTTATTAATCAAGAATGGGTATTTGCCTAATTATGAAATAATTAAAAATCAATGATCAATTGATATATACAAGGTATGTCCCATAAGTTCCCGGACTGGGTCCATAAAAAAAGGTAAGATATATATATTTTTAAATTATTAAAACTTTTCAAAGTAATCCCCCCTTGCTTCAACGCACCAGCGCCATCGTTTCTCCAAATTGTCGAAACAGTTTTTATGAGGCTCTTTTGGAATGCTCTTGAATGCCAACAGCGATTTTTCTATTATGTCATCCCTGGTGTCAAAATGTCTTCCTTTTAGAAATGCTTTAAATATGGGGAACAAGAAAAAGTCATTTGGTGCGATGTCTGGGGAATAGGGTGGTTGAGGTAGGATTTCTGTCCCGTTTTTAGCCAAAAAAAAAAAAAAGACTCGTCACCAAGTGCGCTGTATGAGGGCGGGCATTGTTATGGTGTAGGATCCAGTCACCATTAGACCATTTTTCTGGCCTTTTTTTCGAATCGCTTCCCTTAGACGGCGAAGAATGCCCAAATACATTTCCTTAATAACTTTTTGGCCTGCAGGAAGATACTCGTGATGAACAATGCCCTTGTTATCCAAAAAAGCGACTAGCAACACCTTGTTTCTGGATTTAAATATCCTGGATTTTTTTGGTCTAGGCTCACCCTGACCTCTCCAATCGGCAGATTGACGCTTGGTTTCAGGGTCATAGCCATAGACCCATGTCTCTTCGCCTGTGATTATCTTGTCTTTCCATTCCGGATCCGTTCTTGTCATTTCCAACATGTCCTCACAGGTTGCAAGCCGACACAGTTTTTGCTCATTAGTGAGGAATCTTGGGATGAATTTTTCAGGAGTCTTTTCGAGCATCAAATCTTTGGTTGCGATCCTTCCAATCGTTGTTTTAGAGATGCCTGTGTCGTGCTCTAGCTCCAGCAAAGTGGTTCGAGGATTTTCTTTTATCAAATCGGTGATTTTTTTGCACATTTTGATCAGTCCTTTGAAATTTTGGGCGTCCTTGACGAGGATCATCTTCAATAGAAATTCTGCCAGCTTTAAATCTAGAATGCCATTCAAAAACCTTTGTTCTCTTTGGGGGGTCATTGGGGAATGCTTTATTAGGCATTTCAAAAGTTTCGGTTGCTGATATTTGAAGTTTCCAACAAAATTCTATGCAAATCCTCTGCTTCAATTTTTGTTCCATCGTAAAATCGCCGCAGCGCTAGGTGTAACCTTTAAATAAATTAGAAAGACCTTGGCGCGCGCGCGCGCGTACAGCCTCGATATTGGTACCACCGTGTTGCCAGATATTTTTCTATAATAAACAGTAAAATTTATTCACATTTTTCATTTATTTATTTTTTGTGGACCCAGACCGGGAACTTATGGGGCATACCTTGTATTTGGACAGATGGCGCAAGCCATCAGCAAATTTTAGTTGCACGATCAGGAGATGCCTTTTATTAAAGATATGTATTTGGAAGCAGAATAACGAAGGCTTCCCGACGAACATCAGCCCATCAGAAATTTCCCAGTTTCACAATTTGCTGAATGATGAAGGTCAACAGGCTTTGGCCGCAGCGATCAAGTTAGTGTCCTTTACAAAGAACAGAAGATGATACATTAGCGCGCCATCTGTTATAAAAATGTAAACTATTTTTGACGCGTATAAGGATTCTTTTCAATTCTATTAATTTTATACTGCCCTTACTGCATTGATAAATTAATGGAAGGACAGAACGTTATCCAAGGCGAGACGCTCGGCATTCTTCCTCAGAGGAAAAACGCGCATGGCCTTTATTCACATATCTTTCATGACGGAGGGATACCTTTTAGGGGATTTTCCTTTCCCGCTTGTGAGACTACTTGCACAAGTTAGAATACTTTTAAGTTTTTTTTAGAGAAAACCACACCAAGATGCTCTGCGGTGAGGACCCGATTTATACCTTCTGTAATTCAAAACTAAAAAATGAAATCACCCACTATATTTTTGATTGCTCTGCTCTGAAAGAAGAACCCTTATGCTCAAAACTGGGCAACTCTGTGCTTCACTTCCATCAATAATTGACAATATGACCCAGAATAAGTATATTGCTACGGCGTTTTATGGTTTCCACAAGTCCATATCTCAGAAGAAGGTCAAGTGACACTCACTCCTCAATTTCTTACTGCTACTCTTTTTGTGTTGTTTTTTCTTGCTTCCCTCTTTCTCTTTCTTTTTTTCTTCTGTTTATATTGTTGTTTCCTTTGTCTCACTGCTTTGTTCTTATGCATACCTCTGGTGAATCCTGTATAGGGTCAGTGACCCTAAATAAAGGCTTTTTGTTGTTGTTGTTGCATGGCCTTTACAATGTCAAGACCCTCTTAGACGAGCTTCTCGGCGAGCTCTACGTTGGAGAGTCAAACCAGGATATTCCCCTCCATGTTTGGCAGCTGATAGGCGCATTATTCGCCCATCTTCGCCTCCATCGCCAAGAAGTCCTGCGCGTGGCTGAAGTTCAAACTGAATTCCACATAGACACTTTGGTCTACTTGACCTGCCACCGACTTAGCTCTTGTGTCCGCCTGTTTGTGCAGAGTTTTGATGCACCTCTGCACTCGGGGCTTAATGGGGAATGATGGGCTTTTGGCAGCTGCAGCCTGGACGTGGTTCCTTTTGCTCTGGCGATTTGTGGCCTCTTCGGAGGGCCTCTTTCGCAAATACTAATGATAATTTAGATTCTTCTTCCGTCATCGGTAGTTGTTTGCCTTGGTCAACGAGGTCAGCCCAACTCGTCGAAGGCTTGCCTGTATCAGAGAGGCTGTGATCTTTGTTGTTCACCTCAGTTGCCACTGGGGCCTTAGAAGTGCTGATGACATCAGCAGGTGAAGATGAAGCATATCTCTCAACCATGGTCATCGCGTCTGAGGGGGGGGGGGGGGGGGGGAAGAATCCCGCATAAAACGAAATTTTGCTCTTCACAGACAGTTGAAATATTTCAACCTCCCCCCCTTCAAGTTCAGGGCAGAGCGCGCGCGCCATCTTTTTGACAATTAAAATTTGTTTATTGGCATCTTGTCAAAATATTGGCAAAGTGTACAATCTGCACTGATCAGTAAATGAAAAATAATAATTTACTATGATGATTGTGACACTCATATATGCTATGTAGGATGAATAAGTATACGGCGTTTCTGCTACCGCTGCAGAGTTTGATGGAAACTCGTAAGCGGGTCTCCACGACCTCTCGCATTTCGTGATCTACAAAGAATACGTTGACCGCGTGCTTCGCCATTGAAGAGATGGTTAAGATTGAAGATTGAAACTACTTTATTATATCGTTCATATATTATTATATATTAATGGAAGAGAGAGAGAGAGAGGTTAAAAACAGAGTGGGCTGGTCGATGTGGTGGCAGGTATTGCCAACCTCAAGACCAGTATGATACTTGTAGATGGTAGCCACACTTGTAATCTTTTTTTGCCTCCGGATGGAGGCCGACGCCAAAGAACCAGGGCTGCAAGTCTAGAGGCATGTTGTAGGGGCAGAGGCCGCACGGCATTCCAATATCTGTGGGTCAGTTGCCGATCTCTGGATCCACAGAAGGCACAGGTGGCATTCTTCGAGGAAAGATGGTCAGGATTTAGTAGACCGTGGAAAGCCAGCCGTAGGACGATGTCTGCGTCGTGCTCCAAAAATCACTTGCGATGCAGGTCGGTTCAGGAGATGAAACGGGGCACATCCATCCTGGGGGTTCACGGGCAGCCAGCACTCTAACAAGATGCGTCTTCAGCCGTGCCGAATCCAGTTCCCGACGCGCCCTCTGGCCGGTGAGACGGATAGTGGGTTTTACAGATCCCCGCAGGACGATGGTCTCCGCCTCGTGCTCCACATAATAGCTATAACTGACGTTTTCCTGCAGGAGACGCAAAAGGTCCCCAGGTGCTGCGCGGCCCGTGTTGAGCGCGCTATAGCAGGGGCACCATCGCAGAAGTCTCTGGCGGTAGCTTGTAGCCAGCGCTTGGGAGCCAGCAGGTCTGGTGGCCACAGGAACCGGTTGTCACCTCGAATACTCAGGCTTCTGGATGTAGAAACTAGTAGTCCAGTTCAAGGATACTGGAAGCGGCCTTCCAGAGGCTCAGCAGTCACCTCCTTCTCGGTGGGAGCCAGACGTAAGGAGCAGGCTGCGAACCAGCCAAGAGTAGCCGTTGGCGGCGCTACGCAGTGAGGCCTGGTAGGCCATGGCGTTCTTGGCAGAGATAGGCAGCCTAGGACAGTCAGCGACTGGACATTCAAGAGATTCCCAGAGGAGAATCCGTCCGGTGCTTCCAGGAACGTACCAGAGCCCGCCGCCTTTGCCGTAGTTGACAGCCGCCCCGGAGGCCATGCGGAACTCTTCGAAGATCAGAGGAACGAGCTCAAACTGAGCGTCGTCCCTGATAAAAAGTGCAACGTCATCCACATATCCATCCGCGGCTCAAGATCCTCTCGAGGCGGCGTAGCAGAGGCCCAACTCCGATGCTGAAGAGGGCGGCGCTGAGGCGGCAGCCCTGCCTCACCCCGTTGAGAAGCGAGAAGGCCTTGGTGTGGACAGAGAGATATATATTAATTTCTATTCAAATTACATTCAAAGTATTATAATTTCTAAAGCAATATACTACATTAAAACATCTTGTCATAGATCGCTTAAGAACACAGCTACTTTCTTGTTCTTTCCTGGAAAATAGTGCGTGGTCTTATATAGGAAATTGTCAAGTTCAATTAATATTGGGTTTTTAAGAGTAGTCACTCATGGGAGGTGGGTCCCTCATGAGAGGCTTTACTGTTTTTTTTTAAACCCTCATCTATGTACCCTTCCAATTGTAATATTTTACCATCGCAGGGATGCGTGTACAAAGAACCAAAACGTGAAAAATCGTATATACCACTACAATTCTTATATACCACTATAAATTCTTATATACCACTACAATTCTTATATACCACTACAATTCTTATATACCACTACAATTCTTATATACCACTATAAATTCTTATATACCACTACAATTCTTATATACCACTACAATTCTTATATACCACTACAATTCTTATATACCACTACAATTCTTATATACCACCTCAGCAGATTATCTTTTATTTATAATTTTATATATTGAAAGAGGGGGGGGGGGGTTATATTATTAACATGGTTATATAAGTTTTTAAGAGAGAGAGAAAGAAGAGAAGAGAAGGTTAAGAGAGATAATATCTTGGACAACGGCCAGAGTTGGCCATCGTGAAAAATAGACCTTCACCCCACCGAGTCCTTTGAATTGCCAGCCAGAGGAGGCGCTAGTTAAAATGTCAGTCAGTTAGTCAGTATTAGCAAGAAGTAACAAAACCGAGGTACGCGCTTCGTTAACCGTCCGCAGCTATCGCCAGACACATCTCTCGAATAAAAGACAGAAAAAAAAGCATTAATTTATTTAGACTCCGAGTTGGCAAGCCTGTGGGTGGGGTGATGACGTGGGAGTTGCTAAGTTGGTCGTCGCAAGATGGCGCTGCTGGCAGGGGGCGCTGTAAACCCGCGCCTGGAACACCTCAGCTTCCCCTGGCCCAGCCTGGTCGTCTCGCGCGGCAATGAGCTTGAGGCCCTGCACAGAAAGGTAAGTCAGTTCTCTCTGAATCATTCCAGAAATATCTGAAACACGGAAAGGTTATTTTTCAACTTGTCGTTCACTATAAAAAATAAAATGAAAGAAAACAAAACTGAATAAAACCATTGATACAAACGTGTTTTAAAAATACTACGAGTCTTGATGCAAATAAAATACAATATAGAAGGCTTATTGAATTAAAATGTGGCCTTTACCCATGGTTTCCTCATTTTATATATGTGAGGAAATAACTTTAGCCCACAGCTTAATATTCAGGAGGTATTTAAAACCATTTTAAGAATGTATATTGGCTTTGATTTGGCTGTTATCTGTAGCTCAGGATCTGGGCTGCTTTTGGATACATCCCGAGAATTATAAACCTTAGAATTAGAAAATGCTCAATTGACCGCGGCACTATCTACTGGAGACTCTCGGCCTGTTAGGAATTGTCTCATTGACCGCGGCACTATCTACTGGAGATTCTCGGCCTGTTAGGAATTGTCTCATTGACCGCGGCACTATCTACTGGAGATTCTCGGCCTGTTAGGAATTGTCTCATTGACCGCGGCACTATCTACTGGAGATTATCGGCCTGTTAGAAATTGTCTCATTGACCGCGGCACTATCTACTGGAGATTCTCGGCCTGTTAGGAATTGTCTCATTGACCGCGGCACTATCTACTGGAGATTCTCGGCCTGTTAGGAATTGTCTCATTGACCGCGGCACTATCTACTGGAGCCTCTCGGCCTGTTAGGAATTGTCTCATTGACCGCGGCACTATCTACTGGAGACTCCCGGCCTGTTAGGAATTGTCTCATTGACCGCGGCACTATCTACTGGAGCCTCTCGGCCTGTTAGGAATTGTCTCATTGACCGTGGCACTATCTACTGAAGACTCTCGGCCTGTTAGGAATTGTCTCATTGACCGCGGCACTATCTACTGGAGCCTCTCGGTCTGTTAGGAATTGTCTCATTGACAGCGGCACTATCTACTGGAGACTCCCGGCCTGTTAGGAATTGTCTCATTGACCGCGGCACTATCTACTGGAGACTCCCGGCCTGTTAGGAATTGTCTCATTGACCGCGGCACTATCTACTGGAGCCTCTCGGCCTGTTAGGAATTGTCTCATTGACCGCGGCACTATCTACTGGAGACTCCCGGCCTGTTAGGAATTGTCTCATTGACCGCGGCACTATCTACTGGAGACTCTCGGCCTGTTAGGAATTGTCTCATTGAGCGCGGCACTATCTACTGGAGACTCTCGGCCTGTTAGGAATTGTCTCATTGACCGCGGCACTATCTACTGGAGTCTCTCGGCCTGTTAGGAATTGTCTCATTGACCGCGGCACTATCTACTGGAGACTCCCGGCCTGTTAGAAATTGTCTCATTGACCGCGGCACTATCTACTGGAGACTCCCGGCCTGTTAGGAATTGTCTCATTGACCGCGGCACTATCTACTGGAGCCTCTCGGCCTGTTAGGAATTGTCTCATTGACCGCGGCACTATCTACTGGAGACTCCCGGCCTGTTAGGAATTGTCTCATTGACCGCGGCACTATCTACTGGAGACTCCCGGCCTGTTAGGAATTGTCTCATTGACCGCGGCACTATCTACTGTAACGACTTCTCTCGGCCTGTAACAACTTGTAACGTCTAAAACGATCAGTAACGTCCTGTAACGTCCAGTACCTCTTGTAACGGCCAGCAAAGCCCTTTAACGACCAGGAACAGCCTGTAACGACCTTTAAAGACTTGTAGCAAACACTTACGTCCTGAACGACCTGTAACGACCAATAACGTTCTGCAACGACCAGTAAAGTCCTGTAATGACCTTTAGCGACCAGTAACGTCATATAAAGATCTGTAACAGCCTGTAACGTTCTGTAACGACCTGTAACGTTCAGTAGTGAACAATAACGTCCTTTAACGTCCTGTAGCGATCTGTAATGGACTGTAACGATCTGTAATGTTCTGTAACGACCAGTAACGACTTGTAACGTACTGAAACGATCAGTAACGATTTTTAAGTCCTGAGACACCTTTTTAACGACTGGTAACGACCTGTAACGACCAATAACGCGCCGTAAAGATTAGTAACGGTTTGTAGCATCTTTGTAACGACTTGTAACCTCCTGTAACGACCAGTACCGACCTGTAATCAATGCAGAGGAATCATTGAAATGACATTCAATGGAGAAATCCAGTGATACCGGAAAAGAAATTAGCAAAATCGGCCGTAGCAGATTACAATTGCTGACTACCAGCGGTAATAGGGGCCGTGTTTTTAACTTTGTGGAAGACCACGAGTCTACTGGCGCCTCTGCTCCCTTCACCAAGGTAGAGAGGAAAAGGCGGAGGATCTCAGATTCTCCACTTACACCAACGGAACACGCCAGGAGAACCCGGCAGAGGACCAGTACCGACCTGTAATCAATGCTGAGGAATCATTGAAATGACATTCAATGGAGAAATCCAGTGATACCGGAAAAGAAATTAGCAAAATCGGCCGTAGCAGATTACAATTACTGACTACCAGCGGTAATAGGGGCCGTGTTCTTAACTTTGTGGAAGACCACGAGTCTACTGGCGCCTCTGCTCCCTTCACCAAGGTAGAGAGGAAAAGGCGGAGGATCTCAGATTCTCCACTTACACCAACGGAACACGCCAGGAGAACCCGGCAGAGGATCGCGGAATCGAGGGCGCAGCAGGCCCGGGTACCCTGAACAAGTGCGTCTACGTAGAGCACTGCCCTGACGTATCGGCAAGCGCTGGAAAAGCTAGTCGGGAGGACCAACATTCTCCAACTCACCTATGCTGATGACATCGTGCTGATCATACTCCGCGACGAGCATTTCGGCGTAGTGAACACCATATTCCAGGACTTGCAGAGCAGGTAAGGGCCTATGGTGCGACGCCTGGCGGGTCCACACCGACGCGCAGCTTGGCATGTCCTGGTCATCGGAACAGATAAGAGTGCTGGGCTGCAAAATAACGCAGGGGACATCATCCTCCGCCTAGGAACAACTATTCCTCGCACTGCTCGAGGCTTCCATAGCAAGCTAGGCCTCCTACACACTCGGACTCTCCCTAATCGGTCGGGCAAGAGCCCCCAATTCCTTTGTACTCTCATCGGGGGTCCACCACCTCCACGAGTACCTGACTACCGACTATACCATCCAAAAGGCACTCTTATCGAAGTTCATCTGGAGGCCAGAGCACGCCGCCTGGTTCTCGAAAGCGTCCTGGCGAGGCTCGTCTCTTTAGAAAGATTCGGGCTCATGGACATCGGGACCCAGCACCGATTGTCGTGTTTCAATGGTGTTCAGGCCGCACTGCGTGGCAGCCGCAGCGCTTACTCTTGGCTGGTAGAGAGCGGGGCTCTACCCCCTCCAGCTGGGTCATGGCTTACACTGCGTCGTCTCCAGCTGGGTCATGGCTTACACTGCGTCGTCTCCAGCTGCATAAAAAATCTGGAAGTTGGTCACCGAGATCATTGCGTTGGACCACCGCGCGTTGACTCCGCCCAGATCCTGGACCTTCCTACATCCACACGGCCTTCTGCGTGATGGATCGGCGTCTGTGTAGGCAGCTTTGTGGGCCCTGTTGCTCCCACCACTCGTTCGTGCTCTGGCGGACATAGCGACCTGCTTCTGCCAGCGTCTGGCCGAGTAGGACCTTCCGCGTAAGCACCATCGTTAAGGCTGTAGGGCTTCGCGGGACGAATACTCCTTTCTCGCGTGTCACCACTCGTACTTCCTGGCTGCCCTGCCCATCACCCAGCTCGTAAAAAAGTGGTTGATCCATCTTGTCCTCCTTTTCTACATTGGCTGGTCAAATCCCAGTCGCTGCGCTTCTCTTGCCAAGACGCAGTGAAACTGGCCTTGCACGTCCTGTCTCATCCGGCCCCGGGCTGACAGTCCCGTGGGTCCAGCGGCTGTCACAATTTACTTGAGGATTCAAAGATTGGTAGAGGGCTTGGAATAATGAACCCAGTGCAAGAAGAAACCTTGGTACAATCTCTAGGTTACTTGATTTTAGAAATCTTTATTATTGATAAGTTATTAATCACTTTTTAAATAAAATGCTACTCAGTGTTGGCCAAGTTATGATTACATTTTCTATCGTTACTATCACAAAAATCCATTATTATACACTTTCTATAATTATAATTACAAGAAATTGATAATTTTAATTTGTATTATAGATTATAAACACATTTTATATATAATAAGAAAAAATCCAAATAAATTTTGAATTTAATAATTGGATTTGGTCTTATTTTATATTGTATATTTCTAATCTATAATCAATTAATTGTAATTGTAGAAAAATTCTATAAAGACTGCGTTTCATTAAAGACCACATTTTTGTTTTATTTCAACACAGCGATCTTTATCTAAAATATTTGCAACCTCTCTCTTCTTTTACCTGGGGAACCTGGGTTAACTAAATACATAATATAATCTACTAAATTATTATTAAGCTCAAATAAAAAATATCAAAAATAAATAAGATACGATATTGTTCTTGTGTATACAAGCTTTCGAAATAAAATCTTCTACAAATGATTGTTAAAGAACGATTGGGCTCGAAAGCCTTTCACGCGGATTTAAAGAAATTCATTACTCCACACTGATAAAACGGTGTTTACCTTACAACCCTGAACACTCGGATTTTCCTGGAAAATCTCTTAAAGATTTCTTGAAAAAGACATGGCCCACCTGTGCTGTGTGAGCAGAATAGCTTAAATTGACTTGTTCCATATGTAAATACCTGTTTTCTTTCCTCTTTTCGCGCTCCACTTCTCCCATCCATATTTCCAAATTTTTTTTTCTTTATTATTATTATTTTATTTTATTTTTTTATTTTTTCTTATAATCTGTATCAACAACAAACACAACAAAAGCCTTTATTTAGGGCATTCCGCCCCATACAGGATTCGCCGTATTTACACGTCAACAAGAGGAGAGGGAAGAGGAAACATTTACAACAAAAATAAGGTTTGTTACCTATTTACAGATGGATCATCCTCCAGTATCCTTTGCCCTGCATTCTTTCTCATGCGCCCAGCTTCTGTACAGAACTTAAAGTATTTTTCAATCAGTAATTTATCATTCAGATCTGAAGAGAGAAGTTGACATATGCTATGGTATCTAAATTGACCAGAGGTAGGGCTTGGGAAAATTTCAGTACGTTTTTCTGTTAAGAGAGGGCATTGGAAGAAATAGTGAACCAAATTATCATCCATGAGATCCTTACAAAGTAAACAGTTCCGGCCATTTTCTTTCCAGAAGTCTTTTCTTTCTTCCCTGAAAAATTGCCATAAAACTCTATGTTGTGCAACTAGTCTTTTGTTGGGAAGCGAGATATTTAATCGTAGGTACTCCTCTGTCATGAATGATTCACTCAAAAATTTGTAGTGAGCAAAGTGGGTTGAATCAGTGATTTTCATCTGATCGTTTTGAATTAGTTGGTCTGTGGTAGTTCTAATTATGCCTGGCAATTCTTTCTGTATGGCTAAGTAGTCTTCGCAGCCCTTCAGAAAGGAATATCCCTTGGAGTCTAGAATTTTTATTAAATTTTGAGTAAAACTGTTTTCTATTTCCTTTTTCGCGGTGACTTTCCAGAGATAGTTTAAGCAAGCATGTGGTAATCTGCTCGTCTCCATTTTTAAAATCCTGGCCCAAAACCTTAATGTGAGTTTTACAGCATTAAGTTCAGTTGATATTCTTCCACATTCTCTTCTGAGGACAAATCCTGGTGTGAAGTTTGGTAAGTCTAAGAGACGACGAAGAAATGCATCTTGGGTATTATTGACTGTCTTCAGCTGGTTGATTGCCCACATTGGTGCCGCATATAGTAAAGTAGGAAGAACAATAGTGTCAAGAAGTTTCATCACTGAGGTAAAGGACTTTATTCGCGCCTTTGTAAGGATTCTCCAAAGTGCATTAATTGCATTCAGTGCTTTGTTTCTAAAGTATTGGGAAGCATATTGGGTCGAGATTTTTGTAGTCAGAGGGTAACCCAGATATGTATACTTAGCTACTATTGTCAGGGGTTGCTGACCCCAAAACCATGTCTCGGAACGAGCTGTTCTTCCACCGTTTCTAAACACCATTATTTTAGATTTATTTTGGTTTAACGTTAGGCAGTTCTCTTCTAAGTACTTTTTAAGTAAGTTAATCTTCAATTGCAAATTTATTTTCGATTCTCCTAAGATCACTATGTCGTCTGCATACAGTAAAAGGTGTATAGTTCCATAATTCTCAAGATTTATGCCTGGCAATTCTGATTCATCGAACAGGGGTACCAGATCGTTTAGGAAGAGAATGAATAAATAAGGTGACAACGGCTCCCCCTGCAATACTCCCGCTTGTATTTTGATAGCCTCCGTGAAGGAACCCCGCCATCTGACTGTTGCCGTCATTTGGGTATAGTAGTTCTTAATTAGTTTAATAAATCGACAGCTCAGACCATTTAATGCTAATTTTTTCCAAAGTAGATGGTGCGGCACAGTATCAAAGGCCTTCCTTAGGTCAATGAAGAAGGCATATAACTTTCCCCTTCTACGGCTAAGGGTCATTTGAATTAATGATATGAGCGTGAAAATGTGGTCCTGACAGGAGTAGCCTTTTCTAAAACCAGCCTGATTTTCTGCCAAAATTGACTTTCTCTCCATCCAATCATTCAATCTTGTCTTCAAAATAGATGTAAATAATTTCGATAGGTTAGAAATCAGGGATATTCCTCTGTAATTTGACGGGTTGTCCGGGTCTCCATTTTTAAATATTGGGTGGATTATCGTTTTTGTCCATTGTTGAGGAACTTGGGATGTCCCTAAGATTTTATTAAATAAGTTCCTGAGATAAATTGTATGTTCTTCTAATAAATATTTAATCGCTTCGTTAGGAATTTCATCAAGTCCTGTAGCCTTATTTTTACCCAATTTGGAAATTTCCGTGGTGACCTCAGTTAGAGATATTTCACAATCTAATTCGGGGTCAATGTCCAATATCTCAAGTGGTAACTGTACAACTTTTGTTAAATTTGAAGCAAGTAACTCCCGATAGAAGACCTGCCAGTCTGCAGTAGAAATTTCACCTTGTAGGTTATTCCTATATTTAAGTGAATTAATAGTCTTCCAAAATTGGGAAGGATCCTTTACATTACTGAGGATAACTTGAATTTTGTCAGTATATTCCCTTTTTTTGAGCTTTAGGATAGCTGAATATTTCTTCTTACTCGACAAGTATGCAATTTTATCGGCCGAGATATTATGTTTTACGTATAATTTCAGATTTTTTTCATTTTATAATCTGTATATATATTACCATATATATATAATCTTTCTCCATTTTTTATTTCCCACTTTCATAGGTTTCTCCGTCTTGTAACCCCAAGGAGAATCCTCTGTAAGACCTGTGTGTCTTAATAAAGGCTTTTGTGTGTGTGAAAAAAATTCATTACTCTAATGCAATAACAACCATCTATATATTGTTGCACCAGGTTGCGGTCTTGCAGATTCTTCGGCTTTGATTTTCTCCTCAGACATGTCCTTCCAGAGCGTGTTTCAACCATTCTACAAGGTTAGATAAGGGGATAATGAGACATATTAGGTAACCTCCAGAATAAAAATCTTAGTAACATAAAGGTAACCCAGTCTCCTGGAGAGTATCCATAGATCGTCAACTACCCGTAATAATCTTTAATATTGCCACATGGAAATTTAGGGAAGACCAACTTCGGGATGAGACAATCATTTATTTCAGGCAAGAACAAACTATTAATGATAAACAAAAGATAATTAAAAGAGGGAAGTGTACAGAGTATAGCAAAATATAAACATAAAAAAATAATACTCTGCTAATAAAATAATAAATATTTTGTTACAATATTTATTTATCACATAAATCTTTAAAGAGATGAGTAGTCACAATGTTGCAAAATAATACAAAAAGTATATATAATACATATAAACTGTTTATAAAATAAATATAAACATTAAATTGAAATTATTATTCAAAATATTTAAAAAATAATCTATATATATATAAAATTGAATGTCTGTCTGTCTGTACTCAATAGATTCAAAAACCATACATCCAATCGCCGTGAAATTTTGGAATATTATTAGGTATATCACCGGGAAGGTTTTTGAAAAATAATTTCATGAATATCTTGAATATCCTTAGAGTTATTTGCAGATTTGTAGATTTAACTCGCAAGCAGCGCCCCCTAGCGGTGGATAACAAGTTTTTTTTAAATCTATAAGTATTATTATCACTAAGTTTATTATCTTAAAGATTATTTATCAAAAGTAAGATTTCTACCTATTAATTACGCACAAGTCAAAGTTAGTTTTATCATTTATCTACAATATATATATTGGGAGAATAGATAAAATGATGATTTTGTAATGTAGAAAATTAGGAAAGACAAAATTCAGGATGACACGGCAATTTATTTGAGACAAGAATAATGATACAATTCCAAGGCATGATACTATTCCTTTAACTTCCAATTACCGAGGGAACCAATTAATATTGATTTTATTCAACTTATCGAGTATGTTCACTTTATCGAGAGATTCAAATTTACGAGTTTCAAATTATCAAAATATATCTTTTTTAAAATAAGTTTATAGAGAATTGTTTTAACAAATGTTCGTTAGACAAACCTTTACTCGGGTAAAAACCGGGCGAAGCCGGGTATATCCGCTAGTATTTTATAAATTAAGGGAAAAAAAAGGCATCTTTTAATCGTGCAAATGAAACTATTCGTTGATTTTTTATTATTCCAGAAATACTATTATGTAATATTTTTCCACATTTTATAAATTGTTTATGAAAGAGGTGCACATCAAATCTAATGTAACAATATATTGATTCTTTGCCAAGTTATCTCGGGGTGATTCTTTAAAACATGTCTTCTTGACGGAATGATAAACCGAAATATTCCCCTTCTCTCTCTCTCTCTCTGTATATATATTTTAGATAATAAAAAAGCATATAATTAATTTAATAAAATATTTATTTACCAATATTTCGGTTGGCTGAACGTCAACCTTTGTTAAGGCATTACATTTGCCTTTTTATTATCTATATATTTAAATATGGATTGCTCTATATTTAGAATGATATAAATTATCTTTTGATATATAAATAAACATTGTCTTTAATTTATCGTTGTTGCAGTCTCACAGAACAACCCATCTTTCTCTCCACCCATGTTCCTGCTAACAATGGTACCAAGGGTGACCCAACAGATGTCGCCACGCTCCCTTGAACACAACCATTGCTTTGTAACAGGCGCTCCTTTATTTAGAAGTTGTTATTTTAGAATGCGTGCACTCGCTCGCTACACTGTGAGGCATCTCCATTTTGATGGTGCTAACAATGATGTCTGCTGTTTTTTTTACATCTAAGGCAATTTATAATTTGATTATATAGGTGATTTTTTTTTAAATTCGTCAAAACAAATGGAACAACTTAGCACAAGGAATATTTATGTAATTATTATATAAACATTTGACAATTGAAAATATGGAAATTGAAAATCTAGTAGTTTCGGAATACGAAATTTACGAATACTTACAACAGTGGTTACCAAATATCTAACCAAATATTTAAAAAAACATAGTGTGTTACAGAGTTAAAAATAAAAAAAAAGGCATCCACTGTCTTCAAGTTAAAAAGAAACACACACTTTCTTCAAGTTAAAAAAAAAAAAAAAAAAAAACATACACCGTATTCAAATTTAAAAGAGAAACATAACATTTTCTTCAAAATTTCAAAAAAGAAACAAACAATGTCTTCAAGTTCGAAACAAAGACTTACACTGTCTTCAAGTTCATAATAAACAAACACTGTCTTCAAGTTCATAATAAACAAACACTGTCTTCAAGTTCAAAATAAACACAAGCGAAGAATCGTTCAGAAACCTGCTCAACCTGTTCGAATTTGAATAGAATTTTGCATAAAAGTACACATATAAGGCCGTGACTAGCCATCAAACAAATTTTTGAAATTTCATATAGTAGGTGGAGGCTGAATATAAGACGACAAGATGACCATCTTTTACAGCAATACGGGGATTCTGCATCGTGTTCGTATTTTGAGAGTTTATATCAATTTATTCGGAAAATTTATACATTCTTGCGGTTGGACCCCTTTTAAGATTAATGGTTTTATGGTAGGGCCCTCTCTCTTCTCTGACTTTCTTGTCGAAATATCTTAAATCCAATTTTATCTTTAAGCCGATATTTTTGTCATTATCCGGTGCACTCGGTAATTATGAACCTTCAATAGTTTTTACGAAATCCTTTCTATTCTCAGAGATCGAAGGCCTCTGCAATGTATTATTGGTCTATTACTCTTATCAGCAAAGGCCTAGAAAAGGGTCAATCCTTCTCTACAACAACGTCCGTTTATATCAATATGGATTTTCAATGGTTTCAAATTGTTTCAATTATTGATTCAGCTGGAATTGCTACTATTTCTAGATGATGTGATGAGGGGTTTGGGAGGTTTTAACATTTACAGAAAACATTAGGTGACGTTGCAAATTTTATGAATTAAAAACCAGAGCCGTCCCCTGGGTTGTATGCCCCCGGGACGAGATTTCTTGCAGCGGCCCCATCCTACCTATGTTTTCTCTCTCCATCTACTCCAGGAGGGAATTTGCCAAAGTTGGTGTTATGTCTTTTTCACCCACCCGAAAAATTCTCCCTACCCCTTTTCTTCTACATCTTGCAACTAATCCTTTAGTACTACCGACTCAATATATTGAAAATAATATAATAAGGAGGTTTATTTATTGCTGTTTTGGCAGCACATTGAGTTTATTTACCAATTTCCAACCTTTTTATGGCGCCAGCTCTGATTGAGGGCCCGGAGCGAAGGTCCTGTATGAAGCCTTGACCAAAGTTGAAGATCGATGCTAGTTTTAAGTTATAATAGATAATAGAAATATTCCAACACTATATTCTCTTATTTTTTAGCAATCTATAAGGTGAAGCCACTAGAGGGGAAGTTGATATTTAGGAGCCGAGGGACTTCTTTCCATCCCGCGGTCACACAGCGGTGGCCATCCGTACTATATTGCTAAACCCGCTTGCATGTTCACCGACGCCGCGGGTGTCATCCCAGCGGGCTGGAAGGAAGTCTGTCGACATCCACAGATACATTCACAAGAACCGGATTATTGTCAGCTTTGAACTGTGTGATCTAGGGGGTGAAGTTACCCTTCCCCGATGTGATCCACGCTCATGCGGGAGATCCCCAGGGCATGGGGCAGCCTCCCATCACTTTCTTCCAGCAGGTGAGAACTCCAGTCTGTGGCTTGAATATAAAAGCTCAAGATGGAGGTTGTGTCCACAGGTTCTATCTCTGTGCCTCAAGCCCAGCTTATTAGAGGATCCAGGCTTCCCTGATGATGCCAAGCTGAGAGCTCGCCTCCTTCTGGAGGAATGTGGTTCAATCGGTGAGACTTCTGTGAAGGGATCTGTGTATATGGCGCGCTTCATTGTTGGTTCTTTAGCTTGGTGGTCGGAAATTGAACCATTTAATGCTTTCTTGACACTAAGTTTCTATGGTTAATTTGATCGATGCATTGTTAATTTGTTCCGTTTTCTCTATTGAGACATATATTACTGTAGAGCAACTGTTCTGTAGGCTTTATCAGTCCATTTAATCACTATAGAACTATTCTTCAATGAATTTTGATAGAACGGAGCTTTTCTTCTATGGGTGAACCAATTGGAAATTTTTATCAAGATAGATCTTGTCGAGTATTATTGAGTTCTGTGTTGAGGTTTATTAGAGTTTCCAGACATGACTGTTGTAAGACGATAACGTACCATCTATATATAATAAATGGAAGTATTTCAGCACGAATGTTTCTTTTAAATATATAAATAAAACTTCTACAGTCCTTACTGCAATGAAAAAATATTGGGAAGTTTTGACTCATCAGTGGTGAATACTCCCAGCGGTTCCGCCAATTTATTCTACCAGACCGTTTCTTAGAGCTCTAATACTGTATTGGACGATTCTGTTTATATATGAAGCAATGAAGGGTGGGATTTTAAAAATGTTATTCAAGCAAACTATGGAATGAGCTTTTGGGACAGTAGAATTACATTTAAATATTTTGATGCATCAGCGTACCATCTGTTATGAATATTCGAAACTATTATAGACGCGTATGATTCTTTTGAAAATTAAACAATTTCTACTGCCCTTA
Organism: Cordylochernes scorpioides; assembly: GCA_030710605.1. Lineage (NCBI taxonomy): Eukaryota > Metazoa > Arthropoda > Arachnida > Pseudoscorpiones > Chernetidae > Cordylochernes > Cordylochernes scorpioides. The sequence continues at coordinate 27,153,167 of CP092882.1, forward strand.
CTGCAATGTAAAAATTAAAGGGAGGACATGGCTCATCAGTGGTGAACCCTCCAAGCGGTTTCGCCAGTTTAATCAACCATTAATTTTTCCATTGCAGTAATGGCAGTATAAATTTTTCAGTTAAAAAAAATCATACGCGTCTATAATAGTGTTTCAAATATTCATATAAATATATATAAAATAAAAGGATTTAAAAGCGCGAATGTTTCTTTTAAACATAAAACGAACTTCTACTGTCCTTACTGCGATGAAAAAATATATTGGGAGGGCTTGGCTCATCAGTGGTGAACCCTCCCAGCGGTTTCGCCAATTTAATCCACCAGACCGCTTCTCAGAGCTCTAATACTGTATTGGATCATTCTGCTTTTATATGCTACACTGAAGGATGGAATCTTAGAAATGGTTTTCAAGTAAACTATGGACATAAGCTTATAGGACAGTAGAATTACATTAAAATATTTGCTAAATTGGCGAAACCGCTGGGAGGGTTCACCACTGATGAGCCAAGCCCTCCCAATATATTTTTTCATCGAAATAAGAACAGTAGAAGTTCATTTTATGTTTAAAAGAAACACTCGCGCTTTTAAATCCTTTTATTTTATATATATAGATGGCGCGTTATTGCTTTGTGTTAATATAAATATATGCATCGAGCAATGGTCTTCCACGGCTTGTGTGAGACAGGACGGCTGACACCCCCGGCGGGGCTGTCCGTGGTGAGACAGCAAGTGGCCCGGTACCTGACAGAGCGGGACAGCGAGCCTGCGGACTGGAGGGATGTTTTTCTGTCCAGCGGGGCGACCGACGGCATCAGGTCCATGCTGGCCTTGCTCAACTGTCCGGCCGAGGATGCCAAACCTCCTGGAGTGCTGATTCCAGTACCGCAGTACCCTCTCTTCTCCTCCACCGTGGCTGAGTTCGGCATGTACCAGGTACCTAATTTCACAGCCCCATTTATTATATTTGTAAAATGTATACTACAGTTAAACCTGTCTATAGCGACCCCCCTCTAAATAGCTCCTTCCTCTCTATAGCGCCCAATTTTAAATACGTAGTACGATGCGATATTTACATTAAAAGTGACCTGTCTATAGCATCCCCTCTCTATAGCACCCTATTTTGGTGAGTCCCAAGAGGGGGCGCTATAGACAGGTTTAACTGTATTACAGAAGCCTTTTATCATTTAACATCATCGCCAATAACAAACCTTCTAATTCAGACTATACATAAGCAGAATGAACAATGGTTGTAACCTTTTTTTTGCTTATCCCTAGTACACATGGTACAGGCCATGATAATCATGTTGGGTAGAAGTAGGCGACTGATTTTACTGTAAGTGCACCACATGTCTACACGTGATAAGCAGTTTCACTTTTGGTTGTAACTTATATCTGTTAGATTAAATTGGAGATATCGATAGAAGATTCACCACTGAGATGTACCAAGCTTTCCCAATTTTTAACCTTTAGTTCATTAATTGTAGAAATTGTCATATCTATATATATATAAATGAATGTTTGTGTGTTTGTTTGTTTGTATGTCCGGTATACAAATTCGCAGTAGTTCACTAATTCAAACCAAAATTTCCATACATTAATCATCCAGGAATAGTATAGAAAAAGCTGGTTTGTCACATGTTCTCTGATTCATGACTTATCTAGGGGTTTATTTTATTACTATTGTGTGTGAGAAGGATATTAAAATACTAGCGGTATAAAACATAGCGTTAAACTCTTTAATCCATCTCATATTATTGTAAGATATCGCCACGTGGAAAATTAGGGAAGACAAAAACTTCAGGAGGAGACAACAATTTATTTCAGGCAAGGACAAACTATGAAGGATAAGCAAAAGATAAGACACGAGGGAAATTTACAGAGTAGCAAAATATAAACATAATAATGACCACTCTGTTAATAAAAATAATAAAATTAATAAATACTTTTTTACAATATAATTCTGCCAGAGTGTGACTCTGTTTACTAGGATAGTTAAAGAATACCTATATTAAAGGATAAAAGGATAACAAATTTTGGGTATTTTTAAGAAGCTCCAAATACGGCCCCATTAGGCTTACTATAAAGTAATGTATATGAAGGTCTATCTCTCTTACATCTAATCCCATTTAACAATCGCTGATCGTCTTAAATTTCGCCAGATTTGAGTCAATTACTAGATTATTTTTCGTTTTAATCTAAAATATTTTCTCCTATATCAGAATATGAACCTTATAATGATACACAGCGTATTTTACAATGCAAAATTCATAGAATATTCAAAGTTTTGAAAATAATTTGTAAAATTTTCAGCTTCACACGGAGCAGACGTTATAGTTAGACGATTTTTTGAACAAAAATAATATGTAGTTTGGAATTCTGTTTTGGAGGGAGAAATGCTTCGCTTTATCTTCGCCAAAGTATATTGAAATTGGATGCTACGAAGATATGAATTAGGTCGACAAATTTTCTCGTATCACCGCAGCAATGACATAGACGTTACAACGGAGATGTCTGTGCTAGATCAGCTATCACCTGGACGAAGGCAAAGACTGGGCGGTGGACATGGCGGAACTCCAGAGGGCGCTGGAGAACGCTCGGCCACACTGTGAACCTCGAGTACTGGTGGTTATCAACCCTGGCAACCCTGGAGGTAACTCTCTAATTCTGTGTGACAATACCGACTTTATAGGTGCACTCAAACCTTCCATGAAAGATCCATAGGACTTTTGTAGAATGAATGAATGACTTGTTTTGATATAACTTAAATTCCAAGGAACCACCACCCCCTGGGCAATTGTCCATATGGTCGCAGCTCAACGTCCCGAGTCCGGGAGATGTGTCTTCTCACCAACTGTCATTTGACTTCCCTGTAACGCTTAATCTGGACACATAGAATGTCTCTGTGGCCACGGACACATAGAGTGTCTCTGTGGCCACGGACAAATAGAATGTCTCTGTGGCCACGAACACATAGAATGTCTTTGTGGCCACGGACACATAGAATGTCTCTGTGGCCACGGACACATAGAATGTCTCTGTGGCCACGGACATATAGAATGTCTCTGTGGCCACGAACACATAGAATGTCTCTGTGGCCACGGACACATAGAAGGTCTCTGTGGCCACGAACACATAGAAGGTCTCTGTGGCCACGGACACATAGAATGTCTCTGTGGCCACGGACACATAGAATGTCTCTGTGGCCACGAACACATAGAATGTCTCTGTGGCCACGGACACATAGAATGTCTCTGTGGCCACGGACACATAGAAGGTCTCTGTGGCCACGGACACATAGAATGTCTCTGTGGCCACGGACACATAGAATGTCTCTGTGGCCACGAACACATAGAATGTCTCTGTGGCCACGGACACATAGAATGTCTCTGTGGCCACGGACACATAGAATGTCTCTGTGGCCACGGACACATAGAATGTCTCTGTGGCCACGAACACATAGAATGTCTCTGTGGCCACGGACACATAGAAGGTCTCTGTGGCCACGAACACATAGAATGTCTCTGTGGCCACGGACACATAGAATGTCTCTGTGGCCACGGACATATAGAAGGTCTCTGTGGCCACGGACACATAGAATGTCTCTGTGGCCACGGACACATAGAATGTCTCTGTGGCCACGAACACATAGAATGTCTCTGTGGCCACGGACACATAGAATGTCTCTGTGACCACGAACGTTTGGAATTTAGTTTGATATCAACCACATACATAATTGATTTGCAAGTTTTTTGATAGAGTACGAATAATTGATTAATGATGGCCAACTTATATTGGATAAAGTTTTTTATTTTGATCCTCAGTTATTTTGATGAGACAGATTTCCTATCTTCTTCTAGGTATCTGGATTTTTTAAATCCATTTCACACACATTGGATGAAAAGTTTCTATCCACTTCACATACCAGAGGTTAGAAAGTTCTTCGAGACCTGAATCTAGAACGAGATAGGCCACATAAAAAATCGGAGGATAATAATAAAATATTTGATTCAATTTAAGCTCTTTGAAATTTCCAATGGATTGCTCTGAATTTCCCAACAACGGGTAATATGCAGTAGAGGTACAGAACCTGCTCTTGTTCTGCGGCACCAGGACTTGTTGTCTACTTCAACTACATAAATGAACAACACCAAGTAATGGCTGAATCTACCAAATGAACCGATAGTTCATCTTGAGGACATGAAAGGAAATAATTCAAAACTCTTACATTCCTTAGAGTAGCATTTAAAGAGAAAACAAAACGAATCTTTTGATGCTATCCAATTCGATTTGTAACATTCGTTAAGAATTCGCACACTGCCACACATGGGCAAATTTAATATTTTGTTTTTATAGACATTCACATAGTGTTCACAATATTATATTAATTCTTTTCACACCATAAAAAAAATGTTAATGAAAAATATTCAAAGCTTGCTTGTGATGTATATATCGATTAGGAAGAAAACTGAAAATTAAAGCCCATCAATTAATATAAAGGTTAGATTGAATCTATTGGGGTGTGCGGATCAAATTTTTATCTAAATACGTAACAAGGACAGACCCACTACTGGAGTTATGGACAAATGTCATCAAACATTGGTTTAAAGACACTTGATACATTATGCCGTTTTCTTGTGTCAACTGTTGTTCTCTGATGGTGTTGATGATCCACCAGGCTTCGTGCTCTCAAGAAAAGACATCGAAGACATCATCAAGTTGGCTCATCGAGAGAATCTCTTCATTCTGGCAGATGAGGTACTGGCTTCCCTTACTTGATTCTAATCCCAGAGTGATTAGTTCCTGAAATACCTTCTAGTATCTTAAACAAACACAGGCTTCTATAACCACATCCACATAAATATAGAAGAAATGAAGAACGAATGTTTTCAGTTCCTGCAACTGAAAGTTCCTGACAGTTTGCTTCATCTATCGGAATAATTAACAAATAATCGTTTTGTTTTTAATTGTCCAGATTATACCTTTTCTCCATAAACTAAGATTTATATTACGATGCACTAGGCGAAACTGCTGGGAGGGTTCACCACTGATAAGCCAAGCCCTCCCATTAATTTTTCCATTGCAGTAAGGGCAGTAGAAATTGTTTAATTTCAAAAAGAATCTTACGGGTCTAAAATAGTTGGAATTTTCAAAACTAATATTTGTTTGTCTGTAAGTATTTTTCCTATAATATTATGTATTAGGATGAAAAACTCTGCCACACCATATAACATTCTGAAAATATCGAAATTCCTAGGCGATCATTGCTGAGTCTCTCATTTATTATAAACATAAAGTTATATCTGGAACTTTTCATGATGATATAATAAGAGTTAACGATCAAATGGAGCTCCTGAAGGAATTCACTAAACAAACCAAAATTGAACGTATCACAAGTTAGCAGTTATATTGTAACTGTCTGATAGAGAATCATGGATACCAGCTTACCTCATAGGGACGTTTGTCTTGTCTCAGACCTGGACATAAGACGTGGATTAAGTGCGAGGGCGGAATAAGAGTCTTCCCGACTGGTACTATCTGTAAGAGGAAGGATATGGCAATCTAGACCTTCTTCTCTCATGTATCACCATGCAGGATTTGTACCATAATCCTTTGTACATCATGCCCATGTAGATTTCCTCAATCACACCTAATGTAATAACACTTCAAGGGTTAATGGATAAATAATTTCGCACATATACGTGTAACTTTTTACCTTTAGTTTTTGAGATCTTTGTGTGCGCACCGGTACACCGCCCCGATAAGAACCAACAGCCTGAAACGCGCTCGGAATTGTCTTTATTGATTTATCAAGAAAGGGTATTTTGCTCATTTTAATCAGTTAAAGAAATCAGCGATTATTGGATATTTATTCCGATAGATGGCGCAAGCCACTAGGAACTTTGAGTTGCTAGTTCAAGAGAGCTTTTTTCATAATTTATATAAGTATGTTGATTTTTATTAAATAGGCCATAAATATAATATCAGGAAGGCTGCTGCGACCAGGATGGATGTACCGCAGGTGTACCAGTACAACGTCTACTCGGAGGAACTGGAGTTCGTGTCCTTCAAGAAAGTCCTGCGGAGTCTGGACCAGCCGTGGGCGTCGGAGGTAGCCCTGGCCAGCTTCATGTCCGGCTCGAAGGGCTACATGGGGGAGTGAGCTGTCTTACTCTATTCCAGCCATGTCTTGTGAAGTCTTTGTAAACAAGAAGGCGTCTTTTGTATGCTTTGTCTTTTGTATCGTTAGCCTTTTGTGGCGACTCCGTGACATTATTTTTTATATACTTCACCTCTTACTCTATTCCAGCTATGTACCAGCAAGTCTTTGGAAACAAGAACGCGTTTATTGCATTGTCTCGTTAGTCTTTTGTGGCGACTCCTTGACATTATTTTTATTTGTTGCAGTCCTTTTATATTTTGAAGTTCATGAAAATATGATTTCGGTGTCATAGAGACTTTATGCACATATGTACATTCTACGCTTAACTTTAGGTTTTCTATTGTAATTGTTATCCTTGGTTAATCTGTAATGCTGATTTTTCTCACGTACATTTCATTGCAGTCCTTGTGTATTTTGAAATTGATAATCGCATGTCTTCACTATGAAGGTCTACTATGTCGTGTAGTCTTAAAGAAAATATATTATTATAATACTAAGGCGTGGTCTTTTGGTTATGTTTTTGTGAATTGTAGCACTATTCTACTTTTTCTTATGACAGACATTTAGTAATAGGAATTCTTCAAAAATTTATAATATTTTCTAACTCTATATATTTTCATAGTAATTACGTGGTATTGTGTAGTATTTGTGAACATCTATATCTTAAAACAATCTTGGTTACTAGTATATAAGTAGATATAACTTATGGTGTAGTAAAATCTTAATACCACGTGGAAGTGCTTTCCATTTTTTGTTGTATTGTTATTTCCTGAAAAGGTGGTTTTTCTTCTTCTCATTGTAGCCTGTCTTCGATATCTTCATGTCAAGTGCGACCTACTGCCATCATGTACTGAAACCTCTCATGAGCGACCCATCTAATGAACGACCACCCCTTGAGAAACTTCTGGAAAGTCAAAAACAACTCATACCTATCTAATCAAACCTCTAATGAACGAATTCCTTCAGAAAAGACCAGAAGTTTCCATGATTTATTGCCAGTATTTTCACACGAGAATTGTATTCTTAATTGTTGCCTCTTTTCTGTGTCGTGAATATTTTTGAAAAAGTTACTATATTTATTTTCTTATCAATATAGAGAGAGAGAGCTTTCTTTAAAGTGTTATATGTATTTAAACTCTTAATTAGTAAAATATATTTATAACTCAGGTTCCCCTGGAGCACAACACCAACTACACAGGCTGTCTAGCTCACTAGTATGGACTAATGCTAAGCGCTTTTAATTGCGTCCCGAGTGGATTGCTGAATTGAACCAGTTGACAAGGAAGTTTCATGCTGAGGTTGAGTCTGGGAGGCTGGCCATAGAGATAGAGTTCTTAATGAAGTAAATGCGCAAAATTAATTATAAAACTCTCTCTGCAGAGTGTACAGTTTTCTAATATTTTCTAAGTAACACTTCTATAAATAATAGGATATATATTTACCAACTTAGTGATTTTTATTATATACAATTTGTTTTTAGTATGTATATCATAGGTGTTAGCATTGATCTTAATATATATAATATTTTTATATCAGAATTCTTTTTTGCCTTACTATGATTAATATTGTCTCTATATTAGGTTTGAAGGCTTAATAATTAGAATTTTTTGAAATTTAAGATTATCTCTCCATTAGACGTGAGACAACGCCCATCAGCTAGTATTGCAATTGTAGCTCCGCCCCCGAGTCGTTCTAACTCCTCCCCTCCCACTTAGGCCCCACCCACCTCATTGCAATTGTAGCTCCGCCCCCGAGTCGTTCTAACTCCTCCCTCCCACTTAGGCCCCACCCACCGCATTGAAAATGTAGCTCCGCCCCCACGTCGTTCTAACTCCTCCCCCCACTTAGGCCCCACCCACCGCATTGAAAATGTAGCTCCGTCCCCACGTCGTTCTAACTCCTTCCCTCCCACTTAGGCCCCACCACCGCATTGCAGTTGTAGCTCCACCCTCGCGTCGTTCTAAATCCTCCCCTCCCACTTAGGCCCCACCCACCGCTCTTCACCAACCTTGCCCCAGGTGTGGCGCCAGAAGCGGCTTCTGCGAGGTCATCAACATCGACGATGAGACGCGGGGGATCCTGACCCATCTTCTGGCCAGCCGAGTCTGTCCTTCTACCTTGGGACAGGTCTGTGCTTTGTTATCTGATTGTTTTCCTTCCTTTGGCGTAGCACATGGGACTCTAAGATTATTGCATATAGCTATGTTATAGTAAAATAGAGTACACACTATAAAGCAACTTGTGCCCCATATATCCCCAATCCTTATATAGAAATCACGTTGAATGGCTCCATTAAGAATGTACTGTATTAAACGAGAATCGAATAAAACAAAGAAGAGCAGAGAGATATCGCGGCATTAGTATAATTCTAGGCCAAGTCTGCACGGAGTCGGCAGTCCGGAACAAGACAAAACCAGATTGAACCGAACAAGGCAGCTACCTGAGGCATAACGTGCCACAAGGGGAACATGTCCAGTGGCACGGGATGGTTTGTCATCCGCTACAGTCACCCATGTAGTCGATACAATCCTACCATTTTTGTGGCAGGACGATAATCTCATCCTGAGCACCTTATCATGACTTAAAAAGCAAGAACAGATATAAAGAGATAAAATATTACACTTTCGAAACCCCCTGTATGTCTATATATATATTTGGCCAATTCTGGAATAATTAAAAATCAAGATAACTTATATTTATTCCGATAGATGGCGCAAGCCATCAACAACTTTCAGTTGCACGATCAGGAAATACCTTTTTTCTTAATATATATCAACAACAACAAAAATATTTATTAAGACCTTTTAGTCTTATACAGATTCTCCAAGCAGAAATGTAGGATTTTTCTCTTAATATATATAAATGGTTTATTAATGGTTAATAAATAAAAATTATTTTAAAGCTACTTGTAAAAACAATTTATATAGTTCCTATTACGATGCAAAAAAAAAATATATTGACAGGGATTGGCTCGTCACTGGTAAATTCTTCCAGCGACTTCGGCAGCTATATTCTCCAGACGGACTTTGTTTGACCGGCCAATTCATAGTTTATTACATAGAGTTATCCCAAGACACTATGTGAAGTAGTAGGGTATGTCTCCTCAGGTTGGTGGCCAGCCAGCTGACACCGCCGCTCACTCCAGCTACCGTGTCGAGCAGGTGATCACGTTCTGCATCACCTACCACCCCCAGCCGGACGAGCCCTCCCACGCCAGGTTCTGCCAGGAGCGGGCGTCCATCCTGCGAGGGCTGGGTCAGCGTGCCGACCTGTGCTACGACAAACTCAACAGCACGTCGGGACTGTCCTGTTGTCGCATTGTTGGCGCCATGTACGCCTTTCCTCGCG